>JAOTRH010477417.1:0-25932 GCA_034768845.1 Heliamphora exappendiculata
TTTAAATTTAAAAAATATACACACATTATATATATATATATATATATATATATATATATATATATCATTAGAAATCCATGTTCTCTTCTAAGACTAAGGGTTTTAAAAAATAATCATACCAAACCACATCCCTCAAAGACCCATTTTTTATAAACTAATATCCATTCAAACTTATTTAACCCAACACGATTCAAAACGAAACAAATTGTGAATTCAAAATCTTTTAAATACGCCCAACCGAGGGTTTAACTACTATAATGAATAACCCAAAAGCTAGGTTTAAAGTTCCCAAAAGTTAAACCTTAAACAAAACATCAAAAATTATAAAAAAAAAAACAGACCGATCGATCGGTCAAGAGACCATACCGAGAACACCAAAAGATCGCTCGATAGACCGATTGATCAGTCTATCGAGCTGTCATGTTCTAGGCCCTTTTTAAGCCAAAAACTTGATTTTTAATACTAACCGGCCTTGTAGCATCTTTTTAAAACATTTTAGATAGGAAACAACCATTAAAAAGAGAAAAACCATTTCCAAACCTCCATCGGGGCGCCAAAGTTTGTGTGGAGCAAAAACAATCTAAAAATCTCTTTGTACTATATTTACTTAAAACCATGGATAATCATTTCTTAAAACCCCAAAGTTCTTAAAGTATTTTATTCTTTTATTTCAAACTTCACCTTATCATCTCATTCTGCATTTCAACTTACACATCTAATTAAACATATGTTTCATAACATCAATCCACCATCATCAATTTATAAGAAAATCTATATCTTTATGTCTCAACCTTTTATTTAACCATCCCATAAAAATTTTCAGAACCTCTTGTCATTTTTATCAACCTCTTCACTCTTCATCAACAACTCATTCTCATCAAATAACCAACGATACTGGTATAAAACCCCCACCGGTTCATACTTTATTACATCACACATATCAATTTCCATTAGGGTTCTGCTTAGTTTCAAAACTTTAAGACAAATCGTAGTAAACCACAAGGATTAGTCAAGATCCTACCTCATAGATGGTCCATCATCAAGATTCAAGCCTTGTGTGAGCTCCAAATCGCCAAAGCCCAACACACGCAACTTCAAAGGAGCTTCCAATGCACATCCACGCTCTCCAACGGTTGCTCGTGCAAGGAAACAGCAAGATCTATATATACCCAACGAACATTGAAACTCTCAAGACCCTGCGTAGGTAAACCCTAGATCGCTCTTAAGCTTTTAAAGAGAGAGGAGAGAAGAGAGAATGGCAAAACCAGCCCAAAAATTGACACTTATAGCCTCTATCCATCACAGACCGATTGATCCGTCGTGAGACCGATTGATCAGTCTTTCACGACTATGCTGTTGGTTCAACTTTAAGCAGGCATATCTCCTTCATACGAACTCCAAATAGGGTCTTTCTTGTGCTCAAATTGAAGCTGTAGAAGTCTACTTTTCAATGGTTCAAACATCATACCAAAATTCATTTTGTACTAAATGTTATGGCCCATTTCGGGAAGGTATGTCACTTTTCTTCACACATTTTTTGCATATTTTTGTCCGAACATCCATTAGGGCCTCATATTCTTCTTCTAACATATCTTTTATGCGTATCCAAGTTCAAAATATCCCCAAGCTCAAGTTTTAATTCTTACTCCATCAATGATCAATCATTTCTAAATAAAAAATAAAATAAAATAAAACGGGTCAAGGTCTGACATGCAGAATATAAGTTTTATATTCATAGTTTAGATGAAAATTGACAAACTATTGGTACGATTGTAGCATAGAATTTTAGTAGGTCTGTCTTGGTTACGAAGAACAGATAATACCATCGTCTATTGTTCTGACTCTCTGTGCTAGTACACTTTGTGTGTATTGAACGAGACATTTGGAGTAATTAATTTTATACTGACTATATAAATTAATTTACACCACAAGGTTATTATGAATAATACTTATCCTCTTAATCTTAAAATAATTATTAATTTGCATATATTTAATATTCGTTGTTTTGATTTATTATAGGGTGTGATCATATATGAGTCTATATTCCTGATGAGTTGGATCGCGGTATTATTTATATGATAAATATTAATTATTAACAGAATTCACGTCTCGAAAGATCAGGATTGACAATACCCCATTAAGGAAGCTTATAAGTTTTGACCGGGCCAAACCCTACAGGTGGATTTGATTTTCCGGCAGTCAAATAAGTTAAGAGAAAGGGTTTAAGGAATATCAAGATGCCGATTAAATTAAATTATCAGTAATTAAATTTAATTGGCGGGTGTCGAATATCTTAACGTGGGGAGAAATGGTAAGTATTTAATAACATAAGCTTAATGCTATATGGTTTTCCAAGTATGGGTCAGAGTGTAATTATAATTTTTTAGTGGTGCGAACTGTAATTCAGTATTTTATGAAAATTGTAGAAACCACTGCTAGTTTTTATAATTACAGATACTGCTATGAGGTTTGCTTAATTACAAAAATCGCTGATACGTGTCTGTGTTTCACTGGAAGTCTTATTCATAGTTACTTTACAGGTCCTTGCTGTAGCCCTATAAATATGCGGGTAGGCTGAACCAGTTTCATAACTTGTCTTCTAAGACTAAAATTGTCCAAGTTTTGCCGGCACGAGTTCTTAAAAGATTATAACACACTATATCTGTGAATCACATAAGAGAATACAATAGAAGATCTGATAGGAGTTTCAACTCGGATTCAAATCGTAGCTGAAGATTCGACCAGTAAAAATATATTCTTCTAAATTAACTTCAGATGCATGGATTTTATTTTGATCATTCGTCATCAAAAGTTTTATCTAGAGCCCGTTTCGACGTTTGTCCATCCAATTAATTTTTTTCGTTAATCGTTTGCAAAAACAAAGATCATAGACAGTCTTGCCTCCAACAATTGGTATCAGAGCCGTTTTGTTTTTTGTTTACAGTTATCAGGGCAGGGTAATTTTAGAATTGTTACTAACTTTATTTTGCAGGCGTTCTAATCCCGGTTTTATGATGGTCATTAATTCATATTTGATTGAATGGTTTGTGAATGATGATAATTATTTTTAATCACGAGGGTTGACCGTGATAGATCGAATGTGAGTCTTTCGAACATAAGATCGATGTAATAGTTAGGTTTTATTTTTAAAATATCAGTTTAGATTATTTAAGAACAGGTTGAACATATGCAAGAATATAAAAAATGGAGGCGGCATTGGCAGTGGTTCGTGATTTTACGGGCCACCGATCACGAAAAGTTTTTAATGATTTTAAATAGTTTTTTTTTGTGAATTTTCTGCAGTATTTATGTATAAAAAATAACATAAAAACAATTTAAAAACTGTGGAGAAAAATCACCAAAACAGACCAGTTTCAGCAACTTTGCCGGCAGCAGTTTTGAGGCAGTTTTGGTGATTTTTCGAGCTATTTTTAGGACTATTTTTTGGGTAATTTTTTAAACATAAAATAGCAGTAAAATGTATCTCAAAATAATGTCAAAACAAGGAAAAAACTATACCAAAACCACAACCCAAATAGGTGACAAATAGGTCGGCTGCGGCGACGCCCGGCGGCAAGGTTCGGGGGTTATTTTGGGGTTGTTTTAGCACTATTTTTGAGGCGTTCTTCAAAGTATCGTGTGGCTAAATATTCGAGCTTTTTTGCAAAAAAAACCAGCATCAAATATGCACCAAACAAAGCCCAAACGAGTGGCGGTTAAAGGCAGTAGCCCTGGTGGTTGGCAGCAGCAGCTTCTAGACAGTTTTCTGACAGTTTTGGGCTATTTTCGAGCAGTTCTTCGATAGAAAGAGTCTAATTTTGGAGAGATTTCCAACGGTATAAAGAACATCAAAAATGGAGTTTGGATATGGCTGGAACGACCTCAGGAAGTTGGCGATTCCAGGCGACGGCGCTGTGGTGCAACGGCAGCAGCTTTAGGCAATTTTTCCGATAGTTTTCTGGGTTATTTTTGAGCATTTTTTTTCATAAAAAATAGTACTTTTCAAGAGCTTTCGCTCATTATAAAGTATGTCAAAAATGGATTTCGGGAAGAGATTAAAAAAGCCTCGGGAAATTGGCGACGCAGTGTTGTTGCAGGCAGCAGCGTTTTTTGTACTTCGGGCAATTTCTAGCATATTTTTTGACAAAAAAATCTCATATTTTGAAAGCATTCCAAATGATATAAAGCTTGTTAAAAATGGAGCTCGGATGAGGCGGCGCCAGTGGTGGCCAGCTATTTTTCTCTCCCGAGGCAACTTTGTGTTGATTTTTTGATAGATATGGAACTAATTTGATATATATTAATATATCAGATAGTGTTAAGAAAGCATGATGCAATCAGGACACAAGAATCAGATATAAAAGAGGATTATTATAGCTTATTCTCTTCGAGAGATTGAAACGCTTCAGCATTTTACTTGGATCATAAAATCGGGATATATGCATATCATGTTTATATATATATATATATATGAACTGCGTGGATGATCGCATATTTATTTTATTTATCTTGTTAATTTAATTAATTCAAAATTTTAATTTTAATTAAAATATTTTGTAATGAATAATAAAATTAAGTTTTTTTAATTAATTAATTTTAATTAAATAAATTTTTTTTAGATATTTTATTTTAAAAAAAATATTGTGTTTAAGGTAATTTTTTTAAACATCAGATATCTTGGAAAAACGTGAGAATTAATTTCAGATTTTGTATTAATTAAATAAAGAAATATTTAATCGAAATAAATTATTATTTTTCAAAAAATGCAGGATAAAAAATAAAATAAATAAATACATTTAATCACTATCTTAGCTGAAAAGGTGAAGAAAAAACTGTGTATTTATTAAATTTTATTTGTTACGCATTTAAACACGAAAAGATGGTTTGATAAATCAGAATATTTAGAATCGTGTACACGGAAAGATGCTTGATTTCTTTAGATCGTGTGTTTTCTGAAATTAATAAATTTATTTTAATTAAATAAATTTTTATAACTCTCAAAAATATTTTAAAAATCTATGTGGGAGAAGAAATTTATTCACAGATAAATTTCGTGGTCTCCATCACCAGTTTGTAGGCGATGCAATTAAACCCTGCGTGTTGGCAGTAAGGCCTTCTTCCTCATTGGACAGATTAATTGCAGTATCGTCAGTACGAATCTCATTTAGGGATAATTCTAAATAATTATTAGAGTGGATCACTTCTCCATCTGAAAGGTTTATTGTGAAGCAATTAATTTGTGATTAAGTGATGGTTAACACTAAGTTGTATATAACAGTATTCTCTCCGTCTTAGTCACTGCTATTATATATTGGACCAAACTATGTCAGCTATTTAATTTTACTTGGCATAGCCAGTTGTCTAGATAGTAAAATTAATAAGAATTGACATATCTGGTCTTATGAATGATAGTATACGTTCTCCCATCGAGACATGCTATTCTCAGGTTACTAGGCTGTTGGCGAATTAATTTTAAAATGGTAGAGAGAACCAAATTAAAATAAATTTAAAATTTTTCTCATCATAATTAATGGTATTTTAATTAAGTGATTCTCATTATTAAAATGGCTTTCAACCCACTTGCTTTAATACTCAAAGAAAAAAATTAACGGGACTAAATTTTGTTGACTGGAAAAGTAGCTTGGATATAGCTTTAACTATCAATGGTATTCCTTCGATACAAGGAATTGTGTTTGTTTCTGAAAAAAAAAATTTCATCTGGGCCGAAAGGCATGAAGAAAAAAAAATGTTTAGAAATAGGGAGACATGGTTTCCAGGGTAGTTAGTGGTCCACAGACGGGTGTGAAAAAGTCAAAAGGCAAATGTTTTCCTGCAACCAGACACGGCACTGAAAAAATCTATGTCCAGTATTTCTCAGAAGGTAGAAAATACAGTGTAATTTCTATTTACTAGTTGTGAAAACATGTTTAGCGGTGTTATCTACCGGTACTTGGTATGTAGATACGGGAGCCACTAATCATGTATGCAATTCATTACAGGGGTTTCAGAAAACCCGATGACTTAGTAATTGGGAGATTTACCTGTATATGGGCAGTAATATAATGGTAACAACAGTTGCAGTAGGAGATGCCACTCTCATTTTAATTATTGAGAGATTGTCTTCATGTACCTTCCATTAGAAGGAACTTAGTTTTTATTTCTAGATTGGTTAAAGACATATATTTGGTTTATTTTAATAACTCTGTGGTTATTAAGGATAATAAATAGATTATCTACTCTAGTACATTAGTAGATGATCTTTATATTATTATTCCAATCTCTCCTACACAGCAACTGACTGAAATGAATAACACATCTAATTTACCATGTAAGAGAAAGTTTTCTTCTTTAATGAGCCAACCATTTTTTTGGCACTTATACTTGGGTCATATTAATCTAAAAAGGAAAAATAAACTAGTAGCAGATGGACTTTTGAGTTCATTGGAAGTTGAGGCACTTTCAGTCAAAAAATCTTGCTCAGAAGGTAAAATGACGAAGAGGCCTTTTTCGGCCAAAGGCTATAGAGCTAAAAAACCGTTGGAGCTGGTTCATTCTGATGTGTGTGGTTCTATGATAATCCAGGTTAGAGGTGGCTTTGAGTACTTCATCAGTTTCATTGATGACTACTCAAGATATGGATACATTTACCTGATACATCGTAAGTCTGAATGCTTTGAGAAATTTAAAAAATTCAAGGCAGAGGCAGAGAAGCGTTTGGGTAAAAGTATCAAATCACTACGATTCGACCGTGGTGGAAAATACCTCTTTCAAGAGTTTAAGGACTACTTATCATTAGAGGAGAATACATTCCAATTGACTGCACCTAGCACTCTGCAGCAGAATGGTGTAGCAGAAAGAAAGAATAGGACTCTTATGGAGATGGTAAGGTCTATGATGAGTTATTCAGATTTACCTAATTTATTTTGGGGACTTGCTCTAAAGACAGTAGCTTACATTCTAAACATGGTACCTTTTATGTTAGTACCTTTTACTCCCATAAAATTATGGACCAGGCGTAAGCCTAGTCAGAAACACATTCATATTTGGAGGAGTCCAGTACATGTGCTGAAAGGGAATGCGGATAAGTTGGAACCGAAGATAGAAGTATATTTCTTTGTGAGGTATCCCAATGGAATGAAGGGTGGTCTATTTATAATCCTAAAGATCAGAAGGCCATTGTTAGCACCAATGCCCGATTCTTAGAAGAAGATTATATTATGGATCATTGGCCTAAAAGCAATATTGTTCTGGAAGAACTGAGAGAAAATACCAGTAGAACAGAAGAAAAAGTCACTGATATTTCATTACCTCGTCGTAGTGGGAGGATTATTGAACAGATGAAAATTAAGAACAGGGTACTGATGCACAGGTTTCAGATTATGCACAGCGTGTTACTGTTAGTACACAGACACATGTAGTACCTCGTCGTACTTGAAGGGTTATTCATCAACCTGGCTGGTATATGTTCTTAGGAGAGTCTTTTGACAAGATCCTGGAAGAACTAGAAATCGAGCCCTATAACTGCAATGAAACACTTCAAGACAAAGATGCAGGTCTATGACAAAAGGCAATGATTTCAGAGATGGAATCTATGTATTCCAGTCAGGTCTTGGGATCAAGCTTGTGCAAGATCAAAAACAAAGGATGTTGAGCTTATCACAAGCAAAGTATATCGATCATATCCTTGCTTGTTTTAGCATACACGATTCCAATAAAGGGTTTCTCTCTTTCAGGCATAGAATTACTCTATCCAAGGATCAGTGTCCTAAAACACCTAATGAGATAGGGAAGATGAAAGCGGTTCCTTATGCTTTGGCAGTAGGAAGCCTCATGTATGCTATTGTGAGATCCTGACCCATTTTCTTTTTTCGGCATTTTTAGATGCATGATTGGCTTAGATGTGCACGCGGGTTGGTTCCCGGGGCCGTGGAGTGTTGCGGTAGGATTTTTGAAAATTTTCAAAAAAAGATATTTTGGAAGCCTATAAATATCTAGAGTTAGATATTTTCTAAAGATATTTTCAAAACTTAACTCCTAAGTTTTCTCTAATTTCTCTCTACCTTCTCTCTAAGTTCTCGGGGGCTCGGGGCTCAGTTTTCGACGATCAAACTACGGATTCTTGGTATTGGCATCGACGGCTACGCAACCATTCGAACAGAATTTTATTCCGACGAAGCTCGATTTTACACGTGGATCGAGACATCGAGTTTTAAACTCACCGAGGTAGGATCCTAGACCTGTATGTTTTCTAAGGGTGTTACGTGTAATCGGGTGTAATTTTACCGATCGGATTGCTGTAGATTTGACTTTGTTTGAAGAAAATTGGATTTTGGTTTAAAAAGACTTTTTATGCAATTTTGGTGAATGGAACCGGGTTTTGAAGCTTTTCGTTTGGTGATCTTTGGTAGTTTGAGTTCGTGTATGTCCGTGGGAGTTTATTATATGCGAATCGGTAGGTTTATGAGTGTTTTGAAGCATCATAGTGAGTGTTGGAGGGTTTGGGGGCTTAGAACATCAAGAACTGGGAAATTTGGGTTGTTCCCAGGTAGAAGGGCGCTCAAGTGCCTAGCGGGCGCCTAGCGAGCGCTGCTTTCTGGTGGTGAGGTGCTCAAGCGCTCTGCGAGCGCTTCGCGAGCGCCGGGTCCGCAGGACTATTTTTTGGCCTTTTTGTTTTGATGATATCTCCCTCATTCGGACTCGGAATTGGGTAATTTTTGTGTTTAAATTGAAGCCCCAGAAGTCTTCTTTCCAATGGAATCTCTCTCCCCTCAAAATTCTTTTTGTATAAAAAGTTATGACCAAAAGAGTGAAGTTATGTCAAGATTTTCAAATCGTTTTTCACCCGTTTTTGGCCGAATGTTAGGGAAAAGGTTATTTTTCATCCTTGTTGGCCCTTTTGACCTAATTTCATGTTTTGTGGGACGTTGTGGTGTTCTTATAAGTGTCGTGGGTTTGTGTTAGGTGTTAGTGTTTTGGTGGTTGGGGTTTGGTTTCTGATTGGCGTCTTATGGTATTCAATTGATTAATTTATGGTAATTAGTCGATTCAAATACCTGTGGATTCCTTTCAGGGTTTGGTTGGTCATGTGGTGGCTTCGAGGGCCATGTTGTGGCCTCGGGTTGTTGCGTGTGTGGTGCTAGTGCATCGTCGGTTGTGGGATGTGTTTGGGTCCGTTATCCTTTTATGGATATGGTTTTGGTAAAAACCGTGTTGTGTTTGGTTTGAGGTGGGCCCTTGGTAAGTCGTCTTCTAGAAGCCTTTCTGTGGGGTCGGGCTTGAGGCATGTGATGTCGAGTTGGGTTATGTGGCTTCCTTATGTGGAATGTCGTGGGCATATGTGTTTCTATGTATATAAAAATATGCTTAGCTTTATTCTTACATGTTATTGGATGGATAGCCGTTTTATGTAATCATGATGTATCTATTCTCTGATTCATATATGCATGTGTTGCACAGGTCGCATGCGGTGCGTGGTTTATGTATGTTGCACGGGTTGCATGTATGGATTATGTGGGTGAGTTGCATTGCATTTGATGTCGGTTAGTGCAATGTGAGTCACGTGTGTTGCGTGTGATGTGGTCGTATGCATTTAATTCTTGATTAAGTTATGCATAGGTGTATGAACTGTTAGATGGGGCAGTGGTCCTTCGGTGAAAGACCGAGAAGACACGTGTGATAGATGGGACGGTGGTCCTTCGGTGAAAGCCTGAGAAGACCCTCGTGCTGTATAGGTTCGCTACGGTTGAACCCGTAAACATGGTTTGGAAGCTCTTCCATCGGTTATGGAAATCCGTAAAAGTGCTGGTGGCCCCGTGAGTCGCTTCGTGTTGTGACTCTGTATAGAACTTGTCATTACCAGGCAGGCCTTGAGTGGTGGGTAGGGTAATGGGCAGGTATCTATAGTTGTTACCTCCTTGTGTGTGTCTCTGAAGGACAGAACCAAGGTCCTGATGAGATATGTGTTGGGTGTGTTGCTCATAGTGGGTTGGGCGTATTGCATAGATTGCATGATTTATTTCCAGTTGTATAGAACTGTGATTGGGCTTAAGAGTCGGTTTATATATATTCATGTGTTGCATATATATGTCTGTTATTGCTGGGGGCTCATCCGAGTTGTGTTTTCAACTGTTTTGGTGGCTTTGGTGAGTCGTGATCTAAAATTATTTTTCAACTGTTTTATTGCTTGAAAGAGAGTAAAAAATCACACCTCATTTTTCTAGCATGATTTGCTTATATTGCATGTGTTGTTTAGTATCTACGGAGCTTTGGCTCACGGTGTGGGATAAAAAAATATTTTTAGGTACCGGTCACGGAGGTTGATTTGGTGTTGCTAGTGGAGCGGAAGACTTGTAGCCTTTCTTTAGCTCGTTTTGAAATCATATCTGTTGTAACATGTTTTCTGGCATTAGGGCCGTGTAATGTAAGCCGTTTGGCGATTATATACAATGCATGTATGTTTTACTTGAGAGTATATTCTTAGGTTGGGTGTTTATATGGTTGTTTCAGGATATTCACGTGACCCGGAGTTTGGGGCGTGACAGCTATGCTGTACATTAGACCTGGCATCTGCTTTGCCGTTGACATGGTTAGCAAATATCAGTCTAACCCAGGGCAGGAGCATTTGACTATGGTAAAGAATATAATCAAGTACTTGAAAAATACTAAGGATTATATGTTGGTTTACTATGAAGACAATTACAGACTCAAATTTTCAGTCAGACAGAGCTTACATCAGGACAACCTTGTAGATCCTTTACAAAGAGCTTACCGGCTAAGACTTTTGATAGTCATATAGAGGGCATGGGAGTCAGATGTATGCAGTATAGTTTTGAGTATAGGTGGGAGATTGTTAGGGTTGGTATACTGAAAATCATGTTTTTAGTATTTAATTTTATTTTAATAAAATTAATTTTTTATTTTATGAGAATCTTTATGAGTAATATATGTATATCATTTCTTTGTTATGCATAGATGTCCAATATTCTGTATAGTATTTAATCTAGTGTGTAGAGTACGACTTACACATAAAAGATCAGATTTTATGTTCTTACAGAATATAAGTTTTATGTTCACAGTTTTGATAAAAATTGACATATAATCGGTACGACTGTAGTACAGAGTTTTAGTATACATGTTTTGGTTATAGGGAACAGATTATAGTGTCATCTATTGTTCCGATTATCTGTGCTAGTACACTTTGTGTGTATTGAACGGGACATTTAGGGTAATTAATTTTTTACTGACTATATAAATTAATTTACACCCCAAGTTATGAAGAATAGTACTTATCCTCTTAATCCTGAAATAATTATTAATTTTTATATATTTAATATTCGTTGTTTTGATTAATTAGAGGGTTCGATCTTATGTGGGTCTATATTCCCGGTGAGTTAGATAGCGGTATTATTTCTATAAAAATATTAATTATTAACAAAATTCACGTCTCGAAAGATCGAGATTGACGATACCTGCTTATGGAAGCTTATATGTTTTTACCGGGTTAAACTTTGCAGGTGGATTTGATTATCCGGCGGTCAAATAAGTTAAGCGGAATGGCTTAAGGAATATCAAGATGCTGATTAAATTAAATTTCCAGTAATTAAATTTAATTGGCGGGTATCAAGAATCTTAACGTGGGGAGAAATGGTAAACATTTAATAATAGGAGCTCAATGCTATATGGTCTTGAAATTATTAGTCAGAGTGCAATTATAGTGCTTTAGTGGTGTAAACTGTAATTCAGTATTTTATGTAAATTGTAGAAATCACTGCTGCTTTTTCATAATTACAGATACCGCTATGAGATTTGCTTAATTACAAAAACTGCTAGTACGTGTCTGTATTTTACTGGAAGTTTTACTCATACTTATTCTCTAGGTCCCTGCTGTAACTCTATAAATACGTGAGTAGGATAAACCAATTTCATAACTTGTCTTCTAAGACTAAAGTTGTCCAGATTTTGCTGGTACGAGTTCTTTGAGAATTATAACCCACACTATATTCGAAAATCGCATAAGAGAATACAGTAGAAGATTTAACAAGAGATTTAACTCGGATTCAAATCGTAGTTGAATATTTAACTGTTAAAAAGGTATTTTCTAAATTAACTTCGGATACATGGGTTTTATTTTGATAATTCGTCATCAAAAGTTTTATTTGGAGACCGTTTCGGTGTTTGCTTGTTAAGTTAATTTTTTCGTTAATCGTTTGCAAAAACAAAGATCTTAGGTAGTTTTACCTCCAAAATCGACCTCCCTAGAACCCTGAGTCTCTCTCAAAGTGTTCACGATTACTGTTGCTAACTCCACAAACACTCTAAAAATGCGCAGCCTCAATCCTGCTACTCGTTCCCTGATTGCAGGCCTCAAACCCCTCTCAAACTTCCTCGAACGTAGCTCATCTATAGCAACCAATTTAGGTGAAAAATAGGATAGGCTAGTAAACCTGGCTTCATACTGCACAATACTCATCACCCCCTGAGTGAGAGTATAGAACTCCTCTCTATATAGGTCCTTGGAGGAAGTAGGAAAGTATTTCTCCAAAAAAACTCTCGTAAAAGCTGCCCACGTGCCCTCCATAGTATTTCTAGCATATTTTCACCACTCATGGGCGTCACCTCTCAGCTGAAAAGTGGCAAAAGAAACCCTCAGATCTTCCTCAACTACTTGCAGTATATCTAGAATTCGGGTCACAAGTTCCAACCATTTTGTAGCTACCGTGGGATCAGGATCCCCAGCAAAGGTAGGAGGGTCAAGACGTCAAAACTCCCGCATTTCCATAACTGTCTTTGGCTTGGGTTCCCTCTCTCTTCCCCTAGTAGTCTCAACTAGCTGACTGATGGAGCCTTCCATATCACGCAGGAACACTATCGTGTCCATCGGTCCTTGGGGAGCATTTGCATCCCCAGCATCAGGGATTAGCATATCCCCTTGGCCTAAACCACGACTACGGCCTCGTCCTCTCCGCGCATACATCAAGTTTATACAAAAGGAACACATAACATAAACTTTCACTCATCATGGTCTCATTAACATAAAATACATAATCATGCCAATACATAGCCACTTATGATCATGCAAACTCTGCACACATACCGAGGAGAACTGACAAGAGCAACGCATCAATTGGATAACCTACTTAGATTCCTTGCCAGAAAACACGCAGAGCAAACGCATTTCTAACTCGGCCTCAAAGTTTGTTAATATAAACGCCCGAAGGTAAGACTAACCAATCCTAAGGTTCAAACCCCACGAACACATATACACAAAATTCTCTTGTTCAACAAACTGTCATGCTTATGTTATCGAAACATCTAAATGTTAGGGTTGGTATACTGAAAATCATATTTTTAGTATTTAATTTTATTTTAATAAAATTAATTTTTTATTTTATGAGAATTTTTATAAGCAATGTATGTGCATCATTTCTTCAATGTTATGCATGGATGTCCGATATTCTGTATAGTATTTAATCTGGTGTGTAGAGTACGATTTATACACAGAAGATCAGATTTTAAGTTCTTGCAGAATATAAGTTTTATGTTAACAGTTTAGATGGAAATAGACATACTACCAGTACGACTGCAGTACAAAATTTTAGTAGGCTTGTCTTGATTACTAGAAATAGATAATAGTGTCGTCTATTATTCCAACTCTCTATGCTAGTACACTTTGTATGTATTGAACGGGACATTTGGGTTAATTAATTTTATACTGACTATATAAATTAGTTCACACCCCAAGATTACTATGAATAGTGCTTATCCTCTTAATTCTAAAATAATTATTAATTTGCATATATTTAATATTCATTATTTTGATTCATTGGAGGGTGCGATCTTATATATGTCTATATTTTCAGTGAGTTGAATAGCGGTATTATTTATATGGTAAATAATAATTATTGACGGAATTCACGTCCTGATAAATCGGGATTGACGATAACCCCTTAAAAAAGTTTATAAGTTTTAACCGGACCAAATCCTGAATGCGGATTTTATTATCCGGCGTTTAAATAAGTTAAGCAGAAAGGTTTAAGGAATATCAAAATGCCGATTAAATTAAATTGTCAGTAACTAAATTTAATTGGCGGGTATTGAGAATCTTAATATAGGGAGAAATTGTAATAATCCAGCTCAAACTCTAGTATTAGCGATGGATAGACAATGAGAATCTAGGTCCCTACATAAACAAGAAAAACCCTAAGTAACCCGAAACTCTAAATTTGACCCTAAAATCCTAAAAGAGACCAAATACTCAGAAGTAAAGCCCTAACACTCAGAAAAGTCTCAGAACAGCTTAAATTAAGTAAATAATATAAAATATTTAATTACAAATAAAAAATTCTCATTGTTAAGGTAAAATGATCATTTTGCCCATAATACAGCAAAAAGTCCCAAAAATTTAAAATTTGACACATGGACACCCAGAATTAGATATTTATATATAATTAATTAATAAAATTTAAAATAACAACAAAAATAAGCAAATTACCCTTGCATGGCCGGCCACCTAGGAGAATGTGCCCAAAAAGCTATTTTTTTGCCTTTTTAAGCTTGAAAATAAAAAAAATGTATAAATTAAACATTATTTTGATCCAATACTTTTTATACAAGTAATATACATACTAATATAATAATATAGGTCAACAAAAACAAACAAATAATTATTTAAAGTCTCTACCTAATAAATAAGTCAAAAATTCAATTCTAGTCAAATTAACTTAATTTATCTTAAAAGTCTATACTTATTTAATTAAATACTATCAAAATTATGATAAATCATGGTAAGACTAAATTAATTATAAATATATTAGTATAATAGATTTTAATAGATTGAGATACCAAAAAAGTACATAAAATTAATATTTTATGCATTTATATTCACAAAATGTACTAAAATACAAATTAAAACCCAAATTAACTACCAAATCAGCTTTTTAGTCTCCCAAACACTACATGGTCGAAATTATACCTGCCCAAGGTCTAATTTTGTAAGTCTTAAACAACTCTTACCTCTCATGCAACCAATAAAAAATTAAAAAAATTCAAAATACACTTACACAACATAATTACACTCCATTACATTTTTTTTCTATAAAAACAAGACCTTAGCCTTCACTCTCCTTCATGTGCATTGGGTTGAGAGGGTGAGAGAGAGAGAGAGACCTCCAAAATTTTTAAGTGTTCTCAAGAGAGTAGGAGAGAAGAAGGATGGAAGAAAGAAAGAGAGGCTAGGGGGAAGCAAGGAGCAAGCGTTAAAACCAGGACCCTTTCTTCTTCAATCTTTTTAGCACCAAAAGAGGTAAGACACTCCCTTAAACCTTCTGATATTTTTTCTCAAGATACCCCTCAATCCATCTTTATAACAAATCCTAAGAAAAAAAAATGAATAATAACTCAAAAAAGGCGTTGTAGATGCAAATAGTAGACTGCTAGGGCACGATTGTGATTTGTATGTGCTTGCAAGTGTATATTTTTAAGTTTTATGGCTTACACATGTTCTGGAGTTTTGATTTATATGAGTTTAAGATATGCATGCAAAGAAAACACATTAAGAACGCACACAACACAAGCGAAGCAACTAAAACCCTAAGTTACCTGATTTTCTGGGCTTACCTATTTTCTGCCACCAACTTTAAAACACCATAACTAAATGTAGAAACATGTTCTTAAAGTGATATTTGTGTCCCGATTTATAGTTTTGAGTTATCTTTCATACAAAATTGGTTGGAAGTAATTTCGTTGGGTAGAACTCAAGATATCTCATTTTTTCCAAAGAGTGTCAGATCTTGACCACTCTAAGTTGCAGACTTCAAATCCCTAAGTTAGAGTGACAACCGAGCTTGTGTCAAAACATAAAACTTGTAGAGAACACATTTATCTTACTTTACACCAAAACTGAGACAAATATATGAAGTCTTGATAGGTAAAAACCCTTCCCAAAGTCATTATTGAGATTCAGTCACTGACAGACCTCTCTGTCACATATTTTTGTGAGACTCAAAACCAAACTTTTTAAAAGTCAAATTCAAAAGTGTTAAACATGAAAAATGTAACTAACATATTAAACTAATTAGTGAGAAAAAATCAGCCCAAAATACCCTCGGATGATACCCCAAAAGTTTTGAGAATTCTCTGTTAAAACCATATTCTGTAGACCCTTTTTAGGTTGACTGAACCCTTTTTTATAAGTTGGCCAAACTCTCAAACGTTTTCCAAATAACTTGCCTTAGCACAAAACATGAAAATTGCAAGAGACACCCTAAACTAAAAAGTCATCAAAAATTAGACCTGTAGTCCTTGAATTGATGCCCCAAAACAGTGGCCAACAGAGGCCCAATTCCTATGTTTTTCTCTGTAAAATGCTGAAGGATTTTTATTAAAATAAAATAAATGACCTTTTTACCTTAGGAGCTGACCTTGGTGATAAATATAAAAGTCATAAGAAATATTTTTAACTAATTGGTGTTAAAATTTTAAAAATTTAATCAATGTCTAAGTACTTAAAAACGCTGTCGCAACTTTAAAACTAGCAATTAAACTTGTACCTAAAATTGGCTAAGTGTTCGAATGGTGTGTTACTATTGAGACTCGAGTATGTGAATCTTATATGAATTTTGTGAGTAATTAGTGTATGAAAATGATGCTTTTGATAAAATGAACTCTTGCCGATGGATCGATTCTATGATGCTTAAATTGTGGTTATACTTCGCATGATTGTACTTGATATTTTAGCAAGTTGTATTATGTGCCCTATCATATTTATATGTCATGCCATGATTAACTGCATACAAGAAGCATGTTGCACACCATGAACATTCACATATTGCATCTTGGATTATTAGAGTCCCTTCGTATCTTTCAAATTTGGGTTGGGGACATAGAAACCGTTATTCCTGTAGTTTTGAATGTAGGGCGTCCATGGTTGCCAATGATTTGGGAAGTTTCTTTAATGAAAAAGAGGTTTATTATGAAAAATGGGTTAAGGCACCATGGGTTCATCACTAGCCTTTTTATTTCGGTAATTTAGACTTTGGGTTAACGCCAAAGGATCATTCTTGTACTTAAGGTGGGTTTTGTGCGCAAGTAATCTGGCCAGAGAACTTAGAATAAGGATGGATGGGTTATAATAAGGATGAAACTCGCTTCCCCACGCCATTGCCATTGAGTAAAATGGCTGAGGCATGAAGCCAAGGCGAGCATTTACCTTTCACAACGAGGCAAGAAGATGTTTAGCGGTCAAATCCCATTAAGTCTACTCCGTAATTCCCGGCGTGGAATTCATGAAATTGTTCTGAAAGTACCTTGGGGTTGGGCATTTGCATTGCATTCATCTGCATCATGCACTCACACTAGTCTTCTTATATGTGCTCATCCTGTTGAAAATGATAATTTGCCAATACCTCTGCCCCCTTGACTTTGCATTGGGTATTATACGATATGTATTGTAGAATATCTTATCGTGAGTTTGTTAGACGATTTAGGAAATTTGGTTCTGGATTTCGGCTCATGGCATTCGTGCCATAGGTGAAGAAGAAGGACCTTTTGAAGAAGGCGTGTTCATTGAGGAAGAAGGTATTGAAGAAGAGGGAAGGTGGCAGGACTGGTTGATCCTAATGAAGCAGCTTAAAGACGTAGAATGTTTAATTTTTGGCATTTTGTTCAGTTTTTTACGAACATAATGTAACTTTTGTTAAATTTTCTAGATGACTATAATCATTAAATATTTTGAACAACTCTGAATCGTTAATGATGTAGTAACTATCTTATAGATCTATGAATGTTTCGCTAGAATATGTCCTTTATTTATAGTTACATATGTCTCGACATGCCCGAGGAACGGGGTGTCACAGAAATAGTAAGCCTTTAATAACAGGAGCTCAATGCAAGAAGGTCTTGAGATTTTGGGTCAGAGTGCTATTATAGTCTTTAGTGGTGTGAACTGTAATTCAGTATTTTATGAAAATTACAGAAATCGTTGCGTCTTTCCATAATTGCAAAAACCGCTGGTACGTATTTGTGTTTCACTGGAAGTCTTACTCATAATTACTCCACAGGTTCTTATTGTAGCCCTATATGTATGCAGGTAAGCTGAACTAGTTTTATATTTATATATCATATTTTATTTTTCAAGACTAAATATATATGGGTTTTCCTGGCACGAGTTCTCGATAGTCCGTAGCCCACACTACGTTCGAGGATAACGTAAGGGAATACAGTAGAAAATCTGACTGGAGCTTCCACTCGAAATCAAATCGTAGTTGAAGAATTGATCGACAAAAGGTATTCTTCTAAATTAAGTTTAGTTGTACGTATTTTATTTTGATCGTTCGTCGTCAAAAATTTTATCTAGAGCCCGTTTCGGCTTTTGCCCGTCCAATTAATATTTTTACCAAAAATTATTTACAAAAATAATGATCTTGGTAGTTTTGCCTCTAACAAATTGGTATCAGAGCCATTTTATTTTTTGTTTACGGTTACCAAGGTCCGAATAGTTTTAGAACTGTTGCTAACTTTGTTTTGTAGGCGTTTTAATCCCGATTTTATGATCATAATTTATTTTTATATTTGATTGAATTCGTGGGTGATGATTTAATTTAATTTTTTTTTAACCACGAGAGTTGATCGTGGTAGATTGATTGTGAACTCTATGAAGGTATATGATCAATGTAAAAAATATTATTTTTTGATTTCTAGTTGTTGAATATTTTTTTTGATTTTATGTAATCGAAAAAAATAGAATGAAGAACAGTCGAAGAACATCGAACATGATTAAAGCTGTGTTTTTTTTAGCCAAAATTTTTTTTGGTTAAAATAAAAAAAAAAAAGAAAAAAAGGGTGCCAAACGTTGCCCAAAGAAGCGGTTTCTGAAGGAGCTTAGCAGCGGTGTTTCAGGCGCCAAACACAGGTCGGTTTCCATGCAGCAGTGATTGTTTTCCAAACAGTGGCGCAGCAAGAAACTGCTGCGGTTTTGCCAAACGCAGCACTGTTTCGGTGCTGAAGCAGCACTTAAAGCTGAGGCGCAATTTTCTCGGCGTCAAACGCAGCCTTGTGCTGCGGTCCCAAGCTGTTTTCCCAAGCAGCAGCAGCACCAAAGCCAAACGCACCAAAGGTGCAGTTTCCGGCACAACAGTTTTTCAACAAAGCAAAATCCCAAGCCTGTTTTGGAAATCCCAGCGGTTTCAAAGCAAATCCCAAGCGCCTGATTCAAGACTGTTTTGGCGCAGCAAACAACTGGCGATTTCCACGATGTAGTGGTTTTTGCAAACACAGTAGTGTTTTCTTCCAAACAAAAAGACGTAGCAGCAGCCAATTCCGAAACAGTGGAGGGACAGAATTAAAGAATCCTATGCAATTGGGATATAAAAAACTGATACAGATTGAACTATTTTAACTTATCTTTAAGCAGGAGACTGAAATTCTTTAGTGTTTCAATTCAATTTTAAAACGGGGATATTATTTATTTATCTTGTATTTAATTAATTTATTTTATATATTAACTGCGTGAATGATAAATATTGAGTTTATTTATCTTGTTAATTTAATTAATTCGATTATTTAGTTTTAATTAAAATATTTTGTAATAAAAAATAAAATAAAATTTTTTTAATTAAATGAAAAAACTTTAGATATTTTTTTTACAAAATATCACGTTTAAATGATTTTTTTAAAATTAGATATCTTAAAAAAAACGTGAGAATTAATTCTGAATTTTGTATTAATTAAATAAAAAAATATTTAATCAAAATAAATTATTATTTTTTGAAAAATGTGAAACAGAAAATAAAATAAAAAAATACCTTTAATCACTACCTTAGCTAAAAAGTTAAAGAAAAAACTGTGCATTTATTAAATTTTATTTGTTACGCATTTAAAATACAAAAAAGATGGTTTGATAAATCAGAATATTTGGAATCGTATACACGAAAAGATATTTGATTTTTTCATATCGTGTGACTTTCGAAATTAATAAATTTATTTTAATTAAACGAATTTTTATAACCCTAAAAAATATTCTAAAAATCTAAGTAGTAGAGAAAATTTATTCACAGATCAATTCCGCGGTCTCCATCACCACTTTGTAGGCGATGCAATTAAACTCTACGTGTTTGCAATAAGACCTTCCTTCCTATCAGACAGATTAATTGTGGTATCGCTAGTACAAACCTCTTTTAGGGATAATTCTGAATAATTGTTAGTGTGGATCACTTCTACATCTGAAGGGTTTATTACGAAACGATTGATTTTGGATTAGGTGATAGTTAACACTTAGCTATATATAATAGTATCCTCTCCATCTGAGTCACTGCTATTATATACTGGACCGAAACTATGTCAGCTATTTAATTTTACTTGGCATGGTCAGTTGCGCAGATAGTAAAATTAAAAAGAGTTGGCCTGTCTGGTCTTATAATGAATAGCAGACGTCCACCCATCGTGACATGCTATTCTCAGGTTACCAAGCTGCTGGCGAATTAATTTTAAAATGGTAGAGGGAACCAAATTAAAATAAATCCAAAGTTTTGCTCATTATAATTAACGGTATTTTTAATTATGCGATTCTCAGGATTAAAATGGCTTTCAACCCACTCGCTTTAATACTCAAAGAAAACAAACTTACTAGATCAAATTTTGTTTACTGAAAATGTAACATGAATATAATTTTAACTACAAATAGTATTTTTTCAATACCAGAAAATGTGTTTGTTTTTAAAAAAGGTTCTTTCTTTGAGCCGAAAGGCATAAAGAAAAAAAAGTTTCAAAAATAAGGAGACACGGTTTCCAGGGTAATTAATAGGCTACAGACTGGTGTGAAAAAGTCAAAAGAAAAATGTTTTTACTGCAACCAGACCTGGCACTGAAAAAAGTTATGTTTAGTATTTATTAGAAGGCAGAACAAACAAGGTAATTTCTGTTCACTGATTGTGTAAACATGTTTAGCGGTGTTATCTACCGATATGTGGTGTGTAGATACGGGAGCTACTAATCATGTCTGCAATTCATTGCAGGAGTTTCAAAAAATTCGACAACTTAGTGATGGGGAGATTTACCAGCATATGGGCAATAATACAAAGGTAATAGCAGTTGCTGTAGAAGATGTCACTCTCAGTTTTGGTGGAGATCGAATTTTAATATTGAGAGATTGTCTTTATGTACATGCCATTAGAAGAAACTTAGTTATCATTTTTGGATTGGCTAAATATGGATATTTGATTTATTTTAATAACTCTGTGGTTATTAAAGATAGTAAATAGGTTATCTGTTCTGGTATATTGGTTGATAATCTTTATATTATTACTCTAATTTTTCCTACACTGCAACTAACTGAAAGGAATAATAGATCTACATTACTATATAAGAGAAAGTTTTCTTCTACAATGAACCAAATATTTTTTTTGCTCTTACGCTTAAGTCATATTAATCTAAAAAGAATAAATAGACTGGTAGTATATGGACCTTTGAGTTCATTGAAAATAGAGACATTTTCAGTCTGTGAATCTTGCTTAGAGGTTAAGTTGACCAAAAGGCCCTTTTTGGCTAAAGGCTATAGTGCTAGAAAACCGTTTGAGCTGGTTCATTTTGATGTGTGTGGTCTTATGACAATCCAAGTTAGAGGTGGATTTGAGTACTTCTTCAGTTTCATTGATGACTACTCAAGGTGTGGATACATTTACCTGATGCACTATAAATCTGAATGCTTTGAGAAATTTAAAGAATTCAAGGCGGAGGCAGAGAAGCGTCTAGGTAAAACCTCTTTGGAGAGTTCAAGTACTACTTGTCATCGAAGGGGATTACATCCCAGTTGACTGCACCTGACACTCTACAGCAGAATGGTGTAACAGAAAGAAGGAATAGGACTCTTATGGAGATGGTAAAGTCAATGATGAGTTATCCAGGTTTACAGAACTCGTTTTGGGGACTAACTTTAGAGAAAGCGGATTACATTTTGAACTTGGTACCTTCTAAGTCAGTACCTTCTACTCCCATAGAATTGTGGACCGGGTGGAAGCCTAGCCTGAAATAAATTCAGATTTGGGGGTGTCCAACACATGTGCTGAAAGGGAACGCGGTTAAGTTGGAATTGAGGACGGAAGTCTGTTTCTTTGTAGGGTATCCCAAGGGAACGAAAGGTGGTCTATTTTATAACCTTAAGGATTAAAAGGTCATTGTTAGCACCAATACCCGATTCTTAGAAGAAGATTATATTATGGATCACAGGCCCAATAGCAAAATTATCTTGGAAGAACTAAGAGGAAATGCCAATAGAACGAAAGAAGAATCACAAGTCACCGATATTTCATTACCTCATCGTAGTGGGAGGATTATCGGGACAAGTGCAAATCAAGAATAGGGTGCTGATGCACTGGGTTCAGATTCTGTACAACCTGTTACTACTAGTACACAGACACAGGTAGTGCCTCGTCGTAGTGGGAGGGTTGTTCATCAACCTGATCGGTATATGTTCTTAGGAGAGTCGTATGAAAAGATCCCGACAGAACTAGATACCGAGCTCTGTAATTACAATAAAGTACTACATGACAAAGATGCTGATATTTGGCAAAGGGCTATGAATTTAGAGATGGAATTTATGTATTTTAATCAAGTCTGAAAACTTATAGAACCACCCGAAGGGATAAAATTCATTGGATGCAAGTGGATCTACAAAAAGAAGAGAGGAGTAAACGAAAAGGTTAAAACCTTTAAAGCTAGGCTTGTTGCTAAAGGATTCACTTAGAAAGAAGGGATCAACTATGAGGAAACCTTTTCGCTCGGTAGCCACGCTTAAATCTATCCGGATTCTCTTATCCATTGCTGCACATTTCGATTGTGAAATCTGGCAAATAAATGTCAAGACAGCTTTCCTTAATGAAAGTTTTAACGGGTGTATCTATATGATACAATTCGATAGATTCATTACAAAGCGCCAGGAGCACATGTTGTGGAAGTTTAAGAGATCCATTTATAGACTTAAGCATGCATCAAGGTTTTGGGATACTCGGTTTGATCAAGCCATTAAGTCTTATGGTTTTAATCAAAGTTCGAATGAGTCCTGTGTGTAAAAGAAGCGCAGCAGAAGCGTGGTGATCTTCCTAGTACTTTATGTAGACGATATTTTTCTCATCGAAAACGATGTGGGGCCATTATCTATGGTTAAAGTATGGCTATATGGGTAGTTTGATATGGATGAAATGGGAGAAGTCAGTCACATCCTTAGAATCAAGCTTATGCAACATTGAAAACAAAATATGTTGGGCCTATATCCTTACTCGTTTTAGCATGTGGGATTCCAAAAAAGGGTTTATTCCTTTCAGGCATGGAATCACTCTATCCAAGGATTAGTGTCCTAAGACACCTGATGAGATAGAAGAGATGAAGGCAGTTCCTTATGCTTCGATAGTAGAAAGTATCATGTATGCTATGCTTTGCACTAGACCCAACATCTGTTTTGCCGTTAGCATGGTTAGCAAATATCAGTATAACCCAAGGCAGGAGCATTGGACTGCGGTAAAGAATATAATCAAGTACCTGAAAAGGATTAAGAATTATATGTTTATTTTACCAGGCAGACAGTCTAGTACCTTTGGGGTACACAGACTCATATTTTCAGTTTGACAGGGATTCCCGTAAGTCTACCTTATGATATGTGTTTACCTTAGGAGGTGGAGCTATAAGTTAGAGAAGTATCAAGCAGTCTTGCATTGCTGATTCCACTATGGAGGCCAAGTATGTGGCCGCTTCTGAAGCAGCCAAGGAGGTCGTTTGGCTCAGGAACTTCCTGTTGGATCTAGATGTGGTACCTTCAGTTTAGTCGGCTATTACACTTTATTGTGACAATAGCGGAGCGGTTATAAACTTGAAGGAGCCAAGGGTCTATAAGAAAGACAAGCACATTGAGCGTAAGTATCACATAATACGAGAAATTGTACAGAGATGTGATGTTGTTGTGACCAAGATTGCATCAAAAGAACACCTTGTAGATCCTTTTACAAAGAGCTTATCGGCTAAGACTTTTGATAGTTATGTAGAGGGTATGGGAGTCAGATGCATGACAGCATGATTTTGGGTATAAGTGGGAGATTGTTAGGGTTGGTATACTAAAAATCATGTTTTTAGTATTTAATTTTATTTTAATAAAATTAATTTTCTATTTTATGAGAATCTTTATGAGAGTCATAAAATAGGGTATGGAAGTCAGATGCATGGATGCCCGATATTCTGTATAGTATTTAATCTGGTGTGTAGAGTACGACTAACACACAGAAGATCAGATTTTAGGTTCTCGCAGAATATAAGTTTTATATTCACAGTTTAGATGGAAATGGACATACCATCGGTACGACTGTGGTACAGAGTTTTAGTAGGCCTGTCTTGGTTATAGGGAATAGATAATAGCGTCGTTTATTGTTCTGACTCTCTGTGCCAGTACACTATGTGTGTATTGAATGAGACATTTGGGATAATTAATTTTATACTGACTATATAAATTAATTCACATCCCATTATTATTATGAATAATGTTTATTCTCTTAATACTAAAATAATTATTGATTAGCATATATTTAATATTTATTATTTTGATTCATTAGAGGGTGCGATCTTATATGTGTTTATTATTTCGGTGAGTTGGATAGCGGTATTATTTATATGATAAATATTAATTATTAACGGAATTAACGTCCCGATAAATCGGAATTGACGAAACCCCCTTAAGGAAGCTTATAAGTTTTGACGGGGCCAAACCCTGCAGGTAGATTTGATTATTCGGCGGTCAAATAAGTTAAGCGAAAGGATTAAGGAATATCAAGATGACAATTAAATTTAATTATCAGTAATGAAATTTAATTGGTGGGTATCGAGAA
Organism: Heliamphora exappendiculata; assembly: GCA_034768845.1. Classification (NCBI taxonomy): domain Eukaryota; kingdom Viridiplantae; phylum Streptophyta; class Magnoliopsida; order Ericales; family Sarraceniaceae; genus Heliamphora; species Heliamphora exappendiculata. The sequence goes on from JAOTRH010477417.1 coordinate 24,861, forward strand.
TCTTAACGTGGGGAGAAATGGTAAGCATTTAATAACAGGAGCTCAATGCAAGAAGGTTTTGAGATAATGGTTCAAAGTGCAGTTATAGTTCTTTAGTGGTGTGAACTGTAATTCAGTATTTTATGAAAATTACAGAAATCGCTGCGTCTTTCTATAATTGCAGAAACCACTGATAGGTATCTGTGTTCCATTGAAAGTCTTACTCATAATTACTCCCTAGGTCCCTACTGTAGCCCTATATATATATGTGGGTAGGCTGAACCAGTTTTATATTGATATATCATATTTTGTCTTTCAAGACTAAATATATCTGGGTTCTGCCAATACGAGTTCTCCATAGTCCGTAGCCCACACTACGTTCGAGAATTGCGTAAGGGAATACAGTAGAAGATATGATAGGAGCTTCAATTTAGAATCAAATCATTGTTGAAGAATTGATCGACAAAAGGTATTCTTCTAAATTATCTTTGGTTGCACGGGTTTTATTTTGATCATTCATCGTCAAAAGTTTTATCTGGAGCCCATTTTTGCGTTTGCCCGTTCAGTTAATTTTTTACCAAAAATTGTTTACAAAAACAATGATCTTGGTAGTTTTGCCTCCAACACTAAACACATACAATCAAGCACACGCAATCAACCTCACAAGGTGATGCACCCTCTTCCCACGGCTCTTAGGTATTCGAACCCAGAGGTCTGATACCATTTGTAACAACACAAACCCAGGGTCTCACTCTCAAGATAAGAAGTTAAACATGCATTAAATGTGAGATCCTGAACCTTGTAAATTTTGAGTTGTTTATAGACATGACGCTTTTATTCCAGTTTATGATAGCCTCGATGCGTGGTTTGTGCTTTAAAGTTGTAGAACGGCATGTGTACTTGTGTTTTATGCTTTCCCGGACCTTGGTTAGGTTAGTTGGGCTGGTTTTTGAGCCTTGAAACTGTTAGGAATGTATACTGAAAAGCCATGCTTTTTAAGTTTTTTTCTTGATCCTTGGCATATTAATGAGAAACATTTGAGATGTTTTTGCATTCGTGGTTTCATATTTATATTTGTGATGAATGAATGCAT
>JAOTRH010477427.1:0-25930 GCA_034768845.1 Heliamphora exappendiculata
TATAGAGAGAGAGAGAGAGAGAGAGAGAGAGAGGGAGAGTTTCTTTGCATGTCATCAAATCCAAACTCTAAAAGTAATACATTATTTATTAAGAAAAGATTCCAAAGTAAGATATTGCTGATCTGCAAAGTCAACAAAGCCGAACCAGGCAACGACTAAACTTTCCATGTTAAAAAGATATGAGTTACCATTGGCTCACAAGAGGAAAGAAAATGAACTAAGACAAAAAAGAAAAAAAGAAATTGAAAAGAAACAAAGAGAGAAAAAGAAAACCATCTGTATCAGTATGACACTCACACACTGCGGCATGTACTTGAATCAAACCCAGGAGGCAGATTTCCACTCAAGATAGGCTCTATCTGCAAAATAAAAATGTAAAAACACAACGAAATATCTACACCCACTACAAAATTAAAATTCAACCGATTCTCTATCATTGATGTTTCTACAAAAATTAAAATTCCACGAAATAGGAGCCATGTAGAACATACCATGAACGTGATGGACATATGAGGAGAGGGAACCAATCGATACAAATGAGGGTGCAATACGTTGAGAGCACACAGCTCTCAATAGACATCTGGGCAAATTATAATTTAAATTTTGTGGCACACCCTTTGTATTTTATTATCCATAGTCAAATGAGCGATTTGACATGGATTTATTATAAGGAAAGATATAGTAGTTTTAAGTCATGCAGAAAGGCAAAACACGATTAACATAGTTGAACCCAAAATCAAATAGTTGAAACATGGCTTTTTATCGAGTCGAGTTGAAATAGTTGAATGTAAGATCCCACTAGGGGTGTGTGGAAATGAGTACCTTGAGTACCTCACTTAATTTGGCAAGTTAGTTTTGCCTTCCATATGTAATCTAGGACAACTCTCCATATCCTAGATGCGCTAAATGATAGAATGAAGGAGACCCAAAAAACAAATTCTCAATCCATTTCCCCATTCCTATTATCCAAAAATAGCCTTCATAAAATATTTGAGTTCATCAACAATTTAAAACATGCTACTTCTTTAAAAAAAAAATGACCAAACTGCATGAATTGTCGACAATTGCAAAACATGAATCTCTCACCAGTCGAGTAGCTTTTCTAGAATTCTTAACTAACTCACATTGTAAATGACTCAAATCAAATTGGATCATAAAATTCAAATAAGGAATCATAAGAATCAAATAACAATTAAAGAAAGAACCGAGAAACCCAATCTCTCGTTATCATTTCAAAAATTCAGCCATCATCATCCCTTCAAATTTAAAAGTATACATGTATATAATTTTCTATTTCTATCAAGCATTTATTGATACCAAATTCTAAGTGATTTTGTTTATTTCCATTTCTTACTATGGGTATGGTCATCCACCTTTGAGCTAACTCCGCTCTGTTCGCTCAAGAAGGGCTTGCTCCAACCTAACCCAGCTCTACGAACTCATCAGGGGTTAGCTCAAACCCACCCAACTCAACTTGGGGGTTGGCTCCAGATAACTCCTCTACTCCCTAAGAGAGTTTACAACTCTCCTTAGGATAAGATTCTGTGACAAGATCAAGGCTGGGAGCAAGGCCTAGGAATATAATGTAGGTGATTGGTCCGGAGTCGGGGGATAACCGGAATATTTGGGAAAATGGTAGGCAATTTATGGCTCAGGACCACCGGAGGCGGAGGCAGAGAAGGAAAGAGCAAAGGCAACCCTAGGAGAGAGAGAGAGAGAGAGAGAGAGAGAGAGGGAGGCAGTGGAAGAGAAGCTCAAAGTCGGGGGAGAATAACGGATGAACATTCACCTTTGGAATAGGAGACAAATGACCCCGAAGGCTGCTGCCACCAAGGGACAGGTGGAGCCAAACCCCCTTGCTCCAAACAGGCTTTACCAGCAAACCCCCTTGCTCCAAAATACACAGGTTGCTGGTGTGTGGGCAACAAAGTCGCGAGTTTTAGAAAAAAAAAACTGTTGCGTTGCAGCTAGCCGCAAGACCAGCTTGCTCCAATACAGGCTGCTTCAAAGACAGCCGCTCCAAGACTAGCCTGCTAAACTTGCACCGAAAACCCTAGGTTGCTCCAAAAGCTAGTTGCTTCAAACCAAGCAGCTCCAAAATCCAAAACGTCTTGCACCAAAGCTAGAAATTCTCCACTTCTTGCTCCTAAACAGGCTGCGCCGTGGTCTTATGCAAGAATCCTTGAGAACTCCAAAACCCTTGCTTGAGGATAACCTCAGCTACAAACTTTGCTCCAAAACCCTAGATTTGAGCCGCAGGAATTTGTTTCTCCTCTTATGTCTCCAAATCTAGATGGTCCGCAATTGGTTGCTTCAAAGGATGCCTGATGTATAATAATAATACATAAATAAATAAAAGAGAGAAGAGAAACATGTTGCTTCAAAAAAAAAAGCAGAGAAAGAGAAATCTGTTGCTTCGATCCAGTCGCTCCTCCAAAACAGGTGCCGCTCAGTCCCTCTTGTTGTCAGTTGCTCCGAAACAGGTGGTGCTCCTGTCTCCCTTGTTGTGTGCTGTTCCAAACCGGTGCACTCCAAAACAGGTTATGGAATAGGTTATGGCTCAAAAAACTTTGGGTTGCTCCAAGGGACGAGAAATCCAAAACCCTGCTGACTTGCGCCAAAAACCTGGCTCGCCCAAAATCCAAAAACTGTCGCTCCAAATATGGCTGCTCTGAAACTGGTTGGATGCTCCAAATCTGCCAGGAATGATGTGTAATAATAATGATAAATAAATAAAATAGAAAAGAGAGAGCAATTCGTCTATCAAAAAATAATAATAATAATAATAATACCTGCAGCTCCACTTGCTCCAAAACAATCTGCACTGAATAGGATGAGCCAAAAGATATTGCTCTGAAACTAGTTGCTCCAAGCTTGGTGTTTTTTTCTTCCCTCCCTCCTCTTGACTGGAAATCACTCGGATGAACAACAAAGCCAAGGCCGAAAGCCTAGGCTCACGTAATGGTGTCTTCCCCCTTCCACTCCTCTGTCACAGAAATCTCACTCTCCAAAATAGGATTGGCTCAAGACTTTGGGTTGCTCCAAAAACCTGGCTTGAGCCGCTGCACCCTGCTGACTTGCGCAAAAAAACCCTAGCTTGAGGCACTGTTTTTGGGTTGCTCCAAAAACCTGTTGCTCCAAGTTGCTGCTCCGAAACAGTTGTTTATAGGCAAAACAGGCTAGTTCTCCTTTCGGTGCTCCAAGACTTGCATTGCTCCAAAATAGGTTATGGCTCAAGAGTTGGGTTGCTCTAGGTAAAGTTATGGCTCAAGACCCAAGTAGCTCCAAAGTTTTGGCTCCAAAATCTCTCTCTCCAATGACTTAGTGCCGAAATTCTCTTCTTTTAATTCGTGGGTCTCCTAAAGTAATAAATAAATAAATAAATAAATTATTTATTTATTTATATATAAAAAAATATTATTTATTTATTCAAAAACAATAATAAAAAATAAAAGAAGGGCAAGAAAACTCACTAACTCCAAAAGGGGTGGCTCCAAAATTTGTTGCTCCATGAAAAATGGTAGCTCCAAAAAGTGAACAAGTTGCTCCAAAATAGGGGTGGCTCCAAAAGTAAGTTGCTCCAAAATGGGTCGCTCCAGATTAGGTCACTCTAAAAGTGAGTCCCTCCAAAAGTAAGTTGCTCCAAGAGTAGGGGTGGCTCCAAAAGTGAGTCGCTCCAAAAGTAAGTCGCACCAGATTAAGTCGCTCTAAAAGTGAGTCCCTTCAAAAGTAAGTTGCTCCAAGAAAAGGATGACTCCAAAATGAGTCGCTCCAAAAATAAATTGCTCTAAAATGAGTCGCTCCAAATGTAAGTCGCTCCAAAGTGGGGTGCTCCAGAACTTGTTGCTCCAAAACCCCAATTTTCAAAATCGTGGCTACAACTTCTCTTCAAAGTCCAAAAATCCTTTGTCTAGCTTAGAGAATTTGGGGCAAGGGTAGAGAATTTCCAAAACCAAAGTAGACCCAAGTGAGGGACCCTCCTCTTTTATATGACTGAAGATATTTTGATTTTTGAACCACTTCCATTCTTGTAAAAAAATAGAGACAAGTACAACTTCTTTTCAAAAAGAAGTAGCCCTATGAACTCTATTCTATCATGAGATGGAATGGAAAGACTTCGAATTCAAATTTTAGTTGTCCAAATCTCACCCAGTGTATCTCCAAAGATAAATAAACAAATAAATTCGATACGCGAGCATGTAAGTGCAATCTCATTAGTCATGAAAGCACTCGCACATAGGGGCATATTATGGGTATGATTATCCACCTCCTCCGGGCTAACTCCACTACGTTCGCTCAAGAAAGGCTTACTCCAACCTAGGTCAGCTCTACTAACTCATCAAGGGTTAACTCTAACCCACCCAACTTAACTTGGGGGTTGGCTCCAGACAACCCCTCTACTCCCTAAGAGAGTTTACAACTCTCATTAGAATATGATTCCATGAGAAGACCTAAGCTGGAAGCAGGGCTTAGGAGACCTCGCTTGGGACCTCTAGAGAATTGTGGCTTGGAAGCTGGAGTTGAGGGATCGTCAGAGTTGCTTGACTTACCCCACCTTTGGGATGGCTTCGCTCTGACCAACCTTAGGGAGAGAAGGGCATTAACACAAGAAGACAAGAAGTACACTAACTACTTTGAGGAATACAGTTCTCTGAGGCACGACAATGAGCAGAGCATGTGCTTCCTTGCTATGTCAGGTATCAAAGCCTCCACTAGTGACCAGTACATCTAGATTGTCGTTCCAAGATAATGGCTCCACCTATCCCTTGGTGACAGTAGCCTTTGGGCTCTTTTGTCTCCTATATAAAATAGCACAGTCTCCTATTCCAAAGGTGACTGTTCATCCGTCATTATCTCCCGACTTTGAGCTTCTCTCTCCATAGCCTCCCTCTCTCTCTCCTAGGGTTGTCTCTGCTCTCTCCTTCTCCTCCTTCGGCGGTCCCAAGCCATAAAGTACCTACCAACTTCCCAGACATTCCAGTTATCCCCCGACTCCAGACCTATCACCTACACTTACCATTATTTTTTTAAAATATACAACCATAGCCATATATATCCAAATATATGGTTGAAATTTTTTTGAGATAGAATCGAGGACAAATATTCTGATTCACGATTCAATTTATGATTCAACTAACAGTTTTTGATTCACGAAATTCTTGAATTATCAAGTCAAATATATTTTGAACCCCTTTTATCTATTTCCTTATGAAAATACTAGAATATACTTCATATTTATTAAGAAAATAACCAATAATGATGAATAAATTATAGTGCATGTTATAATCAGAGGATTTAACAGTATTAGTTAGATTACAAGTTCTTAACTCTTTTGCCTTTTTTCTTTTTCTTTTCAAAATAATGTCAAAATACATCTCTTAAGAAAGTTTAAAAGTACAATATAAATTATCTGACTTTTTTTTTATCAAATAAACCTAGTTTAATATGATGTGGACCGAATCAATTGGACTCAATGGTTCCACAACATTATCTTTTTAATTTTTTTGAACAATAAGTAAGTATACATGACATCTTTCAAAGTAATTACCATAAAAATATCTTTTAAGTTGTTTTATGTTTAAGGGTAAATTATAACACTTTAACCCAAGAAGTTAAACTTCGTATCAACACTAAAATATCTAATTTGTCCTTGATTATTTAAAAAAAACACCCTCTCTATATCTACCCAAATAAGAAATAACATGTCGTTGAAGCGAATAATTTTTTTAAGAAAAAAATTAAATATACCTACCATTGAAGTTAATAATGTCTCCCCTAAAACCAAACATCACTTTGTCCTTTACATCTACTTTTTCAAAACCTAGCATTCACATAAGGCTATTAAGATTCAAAGGCACCATCTATGCCGCCTCTGCCCAGCTGCAGCCACAAGCCGCTAGCCACCAATTTGGTATTGCTGATTGCAACCTTACTAGGAATAGCAATTTCCGTTGGCCCGTCCTGTCCTCGCCCCCATATGTATGCGTATTCCTCACCCCCAATAACAAATGGAGGGCAGGCGATATTTGCTTCTCCCACCCTTTTTTTTCACCCCGCCCCGATTATATAAAACAAATATTTTTTAAATATAAATATACATATAGAACTTATTTTTGAAAAAATATGACAAGACTAAAGCATAAAAATATTATATGTCTCTCTCTTTTTTTTTATTTCTTACATTTTATATTTTTCAATCTAATGATTCATCAACTTTTATTTTTTATTTGTTATATTATTTATAATTTTTATTAGTATTATTAAGTATTAACTTAAAACATAGGAACTATCCCCGGGATATCCCTGTTTTGGCCCTCACAATTTTCTTGATATTTTTCTGCCATCTCCTCCCAGATCAAAATCGGGGTATGGGGATGACAGACCTCCTCACTATCCTCGCCCCAACACCTGCCCCTGCTCCATTACCATTCGTACTGCCTACCATTGCGGCAGTCCTTTCCCACCACCATTGCAAGATCTCATCACTGCCATCACAGTAACCCCATTCCCACCACTAGCATTGCGCCTAGACCACGCATAGCCATCACGGGAGGACAAAGCAATTATGCATACTTGATTAATTTTGTTTTCTTTGTTGTTAACGAAGGGAATTCAATGTAATTATTTTGGAAATGTGAGACTTGTTGCATTTTTCTCATACCTCTCAAGGGAGGTTAATGTAATTTACCCTTATGTTTAAACTAAGGGATATCCACCCACTCTCTCTCCTTATACTACTCTCTTTTAAGGTTCTTAGGTTCATTTATTGTGTTGTATCAAAAGAGAATACACTACGATTTTTAAATAATCTTAAGGTTGGTGGGATTTAGACCCACAACTTCTTGTTATGAAGGCAAAGGTTTTAGCAATTAGACGACATAGTCATGTCTTTCAAAAGTTAAAAGTTAAAACATTTGTCAAAATCAATTTAATGTTCTTTCATATATCCAATTTTTTTAGTATCTTGATTCGCAAACTTAAATTCATGAAGTGATTCTTAATTTGATAACTATGGTTATAACCAAAAAAAAAACAAAAAAGTGGCATGATAAATGGTGACTTGGTGAGTGCTTGCTGACAAGTGTTCGTTTAATAACCCATAGAAACAATTAAGCCTTCTACTATTGGTAGCTACCATAAAAGAGCCCAAAGCATCGAAGATGCTACCATGCATTATTACTTAAAATGATACTCTTGCTCTTGTGCTTCAAAAAAACTTCTGTCACTCCTCAATGTGTTCCGAATATGCCAAACAATTAATAAGATCAGTTAAAGATAACCATGATACGACGTTTTTTAGACTTCTTTGGTACTCTGATTAAGAAGCATTACCAAAAGAACGCCAATAACTTTAATTAATAAAAAAGAATCTACTACTTATGGAAGTTCTTTTGTTAAACATTATGCCAAAGATGCCAATCATCCATGAACCAATCACACACACTCAAAACTAAAAATTCCATCTAATTGATGCTTGTACAAAGTTTTTGAACCTTATCTATTCTCAGCCTCACATAAAGAATTAGGTAAAAAAAAATGAAAGTCACCAAGGAAATTAATGAACTTGAACAAAGCTTTAGAACCTTATCTATTCTCAGTCTCACATAAAGAATTAGAATGGAAAACTGTAAGTCACTAAGGAAACCAATGAAAGCCAGAAATAGGGTTTTATCTGGGTAATAATAATTTTAACTATAGAATGAACGAAAGGCCCAAGCAAATAACTTTCTAAAACAAAACCCAAAAGGTCAAAAAAATCCCACTCTCCAATTCAAATGCCCATAACAGATATTTGCAAAATTGAATCATAGGAATAACGTAATTTATGCTTCCTATAATGAGAAACTGATTTCAGCTCAGCCAAATGGTTATCATAGGCTCAGTTAAGAAGATGCTACTGTGTTCTCAGCTCACAGATAAACAAAAAACTGAAACTTGAAATAATTGCCTCCTCAATTCCTACATTTTCTCAGCTAAAACGAAAAGCCCTACGCAAACTTTTCATTCTAATGCTCGATCTTCCCCACCATAGATAACAAAGTAGACAGCAGAGTTATCACTCCAAACAAATCAAAAACTAAAAATAAAAAGCACAAATATAAATATAAACCTATTCAGTTATAATACAAATAAAGCTTGTAGTAAATAATAATTAATACAAAACACCCAAAAATGAAGAAAGACATACAAAAAAAAGCAAACAAACAAAAAACAATTGGGTAAAACAAACCTGAGGAGGGGCTAATAGGCCAGGATGGTAGAGAGATTGTTGCATCATCGCCTGTTGCTGCTTCAGCCTCTGCTGCTGCATCTTCGTATATATCTGTAGAAAGAGAAACAGATATATAGATAGAGTTGCGGGGATTATGGAGAAGAGGGCAATAAAACTAAAATTTAGGGTTAGATTTGAAGCGCTGGGAAGAAGAAGAAGGAAAATAAAATCTTGAAAGGAAAAAAAGAAAAAAAAGGAAGAAAAGGAAAAAAAAAAGAAAAAAAATTGAAAAACCCTCGAAGGGGAGGGTGGAAATAGAGATGGTGAGACGATGATTTGAAGCTCCTTTATGCAGATTTTATAAAAGGCCGAGTGTTTTACACTGGCTACAGTGTCAGCATGACAGTTAGGCAACGGTCAATAGTACAAGGCGATGACTTTGCTATATTCTGTTTGTTATTTTCAAAAACAATTTGCGGAATATTTTTTGAAGTTTTTTGTATGTAAATAAATGTCTGCGTTTATTGCATATTTTTTATATTTAAATAAGAATTCAATATGTAAAATTTGTAGAAATATTAGTTTTATTTTAAATTTTTTTTCAATTAAATCTCATTTTATATTGTTATGTCCAAAATACTCTTAAAATTTTATTTAAGTAACAGCCAAACATCAAACTCTAGTCCCGCTAAGGATAGCTATTTTTTCAATCCCATTCCCTCTCTATCCTAAGCAATCACCTCGCTTTGTACAAGTTTTTCTACTCTCCATAACAAATGAGGTGGAAATAATATTTGTTTTTGTCACCTTATTTTTTTTCACCATGCTCTCAATTAGATAAAATCTATATTTTATAAATATGAATACAGCAATAAAATCTATATTTTATAAATGTAAAACTCTAAAATATTAAAATATTATAAATAATTTTTCTTCTCTATTTCTTATATTTTGTATTTTTAATTATACTAATTTGTTAACTATTATTTTTTATTTATTTTATTATCTATAACCCTTATTAATATTACTCTTTTAAAGTTTAAAAATTATTCCCGAAACATTTTCGTTCACACTCTGTTCTTTGCTATTTCTATGATATTTTTCTCTATTCCCACCCCAATCAAATAAGGAACAAAAATATGAGAGCTTATCTCCAACTCTGTCTCGCCCCAATTGCCATCCTGAGCTCTCGCTGCCGTTCTCTTCCTTTTTTTTTTCTAGCACCATCTCTATTGCTGAACTCCTTTTTTTCTTTGATGCTAACCTCATATCTACTGCCAACTATCGACCACAAAATCTCCATGACCTCTCTTCCCACTCTCTCTAAAACCACCTGAAAATGCCAAGGCTTTCGACGCCTCTGACAGCCCAGCTGTTACAATTCATTTTCCTTTAATGCTTCCCACAGCAACTTTATCATTGTATTCATTCTCAATTCTCTCTCTCTAACTAAGAAATTTTTCACTTAACTGAAAAATTTCTCATAACATTTAATAAAGAAATTCATTAATTTTAGTTTTTGAAAAAAAAAATCATAACATTTAAATGAGAAAATTCTCAATTATAAGAACAAGCGTTGATCTTTCTACAAATTGAGGGCGACAGAGGTGGCAATGATTGAGAGAAGCGTTGACGTCGGCAGTGGTGGCGATTGAGAGAGGCGGCGCGTCGACGGCAAATAAGGGAGGTGACAGCGGCGGCGACTGAGGGAGGCTGCTGTGCGTGAACATTGTGCACAAAGATTGGTCGCGATTGAGGACAACGACGAAGACAGTTAATGACGACATCAAGGACTAATCGGTGATGGCAATGGCGATGGATTAGCTAGGTTTAGGGACGCCATCCTATGAAAAGTATATGAAGGGTAAAATTGTTATATTTTAGAAATAAATTAAAAAATAGGATTAGAGTTTTAAGAAAATTAGTAGTGGGACTAAATCTTTCATACATCTTGTGAAATGAACTAATAATTAGTTATTTTTTTTTTTAATCGAAGTTTTTTTTTTTTAGAGAAATAAGCTTTTAAAGAAATTCTAAAAACAAGTTTGAAATTTTTTTGACAAACAAATCTTTTTTTTAATAAAATAATCTTTTTGGTGACATTTTCTTTTCTTATTTGTTCTTATTTTTTATGGATTTAATAACTCAACACATAAATATATTTGCTAACAAAATTTAAACATGTTTAGTTTTTTAGAAAGGCAGATTTTTGGATTCTCAGAAGGTTTATGAAACATAAAGAGTCCCTTGTAGTTATTTTCAAAACCAATTTTCATTTTCTCCTCCCATGTAGAAATCGTAATGGAGCGAGGGCGAGTATGTGATGTTTTGTCTCATTCATTATTTTATCAAGAATGTGAAGGGAATGAAAGTTGAGAAAGAAACGAAGACGGGGCACTTGCGTAAACGTATCGAAAATAGTTTATAAAGAGTAATATTAAGGGTTAATTAATTATTAGTCCTATTTAAAAGAGTTATTAAGAAATTTAGTCCTAGTGCTAGACTTTTTAAAACTCTGGTCTTAATTTTTAAATATTATTTTAAAATATATCAAATATATCTTTTATTACAAAAATTTTAGCTACAATTCACTTATTTCGAAAACCCTAGCTCCGTCGATCATTACCGTTTCTCACTGCCTCTTATCACAGTTTCTATCATTATCACCATCGACTCGCTCACCGCCTCTTACTACAGCTTATGTCATCACCGTCGACCATCACAATCGCCACCAATCATTATCGTCGTCACCAACCATCATCTTCACTATCAACACCATCTCCATCTTTACCGACCATTATCTTCACTGTCAACACTATCATTGTGGACCATCACCTAGTTCAGCCATTACTGTCGAGTTAGAAATTTATACGAGGAAATTCTCAATTTACTGCGCATTTAACTGAAAAATTTCTCAATACAATTTTTTTTTGTCAAAATAGGAAAGTGGCTGAGAATTTTTTTTTTAACTGAGAATTTTATTTATTAATTATGTATTTTAGTGAGAAATTAATTGTGTATTTTTTTCAACAAATGAGGCTTCGATTGTTACACAAGAAAATTCTCAATTTCTCATTTTTTATTTCAATTAAAATAGAGAAATTTCTTAGTTTAAGAAATGAAATAAAAATTTCTCGATTGTATTTTTTTAGAATTGATGAATTTCTCAATTTAAAATTTATACTATCAGTGTTGACCAGAGATCCCGAAATTGATAGTTGAGGATCGGACTCATTGACAAGAGGAGAGGTTGACAGTAGAGGGTTTGGTGATCGGCAGTCAGCAGTAGATGTGAGGTCGTTGATGGTCAGCGCTGCAAATGGTGGTGACTACTAACTAGGATTTTTGCGATGGCCTAATGTTTCGGCGAGAGGTGGTTAGGATTTTAGCGAAAGGAGAGAATGCAAAGATCAAAAGGGAGAGGAAAATGGCTCGGGTTTCAACAGTTAGGGCTTTTGTAAGGAGGGCACGAGGTGTCGGTGGCGGAGTTGACGACAACTAGTGGTGGTGGTGGTGGTAGCGACTTCGAAGGTTGGCGACAACTGGTAGTAGTGACTCCAGAGGTTTTCAACGACTGGTGATGGTGGTGGTGTAGGATTTTCGACTAAATTTGTGTTCAAAGTTCAAATGGAATTTAAGGGCATATTAAATATAGCAACATAAAATATGACTTGATTAAAAAAAACATGATATGACTTATTCTTTTACAAATCTTACATATAAGACCGCTATTTAAAAATCTCAAATATTAATAAGAATTAAAAATAATAGTATAAATAATTAAACAATAATAGTCGATGAATGATGAAAATTAAAAATATAAAAATAAAGAGAGAGAGAGAGAGATAAAATAAAAAATAAATATATTAATTTTATATTTTAGTCTTGTTATATTTTTAAAAATAAAAATTATAAATTTTTCCAAACGTACAATCTCATTAAAAAATTCCCTCCTAATATCGTCATCGTTCCTCATGTTATTGCGAGAGGAAAAAACCCATAAACAACGTACAAAAAACATATAACAATTGAAAAGAATGAAACGAAATAAAATTGCTATTTCATAAAATTGTCTTTCTGGCAACTCAACTCATCTCATTAACAATTAGCTTTGAATATTCATCTTATTTTCAGCAATTATTTATTCAACTTTTCTTAAGTAGATAGGAAATAAAAATAACTCATTTATTATATATTGTATATTTGTATTTATTAAAAATATCAAATAGATAATGTCATATGAAACTCTGATGTACTTAATAATTTCTCCCTTTTTAGGTGGATAATCAACTATTACTTCTCTTGTGAAAAATTATTAGGTACTATTGGAGTACCATGTGGTACTGTTTACGTTGTATTCTCAATAAATTAAAATGATGCACATTAAGTGGGTCATCTTTGTCTCTGTAAGAAAAGTCAAAAATATATTCGGAACACCGAGATAACTCTTGAGCAGAAAAGCGGAGTTTATTTTAAGACTCGGGTTGTGTGTATTTGGCTTTGAGGTATTTTGGGTATCATAATAGTACATTCTATAGTGATAATGAATTATTTCTTACCTGTAGGCGTAGACGAGTTGTGTCAAATTATGTAAATTCTTATATGATCTTTTCTTTGAGAAGCGCATGGTTGTGCTTTCGATGTGTTCGAAAATTGGTGATTAAATCCCAACAAGCGGTATTAGAGTCGATGGTTGACAATTCAAATACACAGGAGAAGATCGAAGAATAGATATATATTTTATCTATGTTCGTATAAATCAAATAATATTTATTTTGCACACCATGAGAATAAGAAGTAGAAAAAAAGGTGATGACTTGGTATGACATGTAAGGCAAAAGGCGATGCATTGGACAATCAAGACTAATTATAGATGGAGTCAAATCAAACGATGATTTTTTGATTTGACAAATAATTAGCAACTAATGTATCTCGACAAATAGATATAGTGACAATAGATACCTAGATGAATAAATGTCGGACATCTCGAGATAGAAGTGCAGGCTGTGCTAATTTATGTGGCATTGACGACTATAGTATAATCGACATTAACATTGATTATCTTCAAAGTAATTTGCAGAATTCAGTCCAAAGTGAAGATTGTTGAGTGTGCTTTGTATTTTGTGGACCCATATAATTGTGGTTTTAATCTATATGTATTTGGGTTAAGATATAGTTATAAGCCTACTATGGACCCAATATGATATACGATTTAATAATTATATGGAGGTTAGGATTTTAGGGTCTTTCTATAAATTGGAATCTTATATTTCTAATTGTTACATGGAAAGTTGAATAAAAAAAGTAAAGATGTAGGGAGAGACAAAAAAAATACTGAGACACCAAGGTAATTCTTAAGTAGAAAAATGAAATTTGTTTCAAGGTTTGTGTTGTGGATGTTAGTGTATTTTTGGTTTCATAATTGTACACTATACGGTTATAGTGGATTGTGTCTCTCACACATGGACGTATGTGGGTTGTGCTTAACCACGTAAAATTTTTGTGTGATTTTCTTTTGGTGTGTGCATGGTTGTACTTCCGTTTGCGTTTGAATATTGGTAATTAAATCTTAATAAGTGGTGTCAGAGCTGATGGTTAATAATGGTTAATAATGTAGAGAGTTGAATCAAATAGATAGAGATGCATGAAAAGACAAAAAATTACGAAAGGCATCGGATGATCTTTGATCGGGAAAATGAGGTTTGTTTTAAGGTTTGGGTTGTGAGTGTCGGGAATTAAAATATTTTTGGTCTCAGAATTATACACTTTTCGATTATGGTGAAGTATCTATCTTAAACGTGGACGTATGTATGTTGTTTTGAACCATGTAAATTATTTACGTGATTCTTTTTAATGTATTCATGGTTGTGCTTCTATTTGTGTTCGAAAATTAGAGATTAAATCGCAATAAGTGGTGTTAGAGCCAATGGTTGATGGTGGTTAATAATATTGAGAGTTGAATTAAAGGGATATAGATATAGGGATATGTAAAAAGATATTGAGGGCACCAGGGTGACCACTTAGCTGGGAAGCGTGAGTTGCTCCAAGGCTCAGTTTGTGGGTGTTGGGTTTTAGAGCATTTTTTGTCTTATTTATATATTTTACGATTATAATGCATTATCTTTTACTTATGAACGTAGGTATATTGTGCGAAACAACGTAAATCTTTATATGATTGTCTCTTTAGTATGTGCATAGTTGTGCTTTGATACGCTCGAGAATTTGTGATTAAATCACAATAGTTTCATATACACCTAACAAAGATGGGTTCATATTATTTTGTATAAGGTATTTTTCAATACATGATTAGATTGGAGCACTACATAAATAATGTCATATAGTATTTAGTTAGAGATTAGTAATTACCCCTCCCATGTTGAAATTTGAAAATTAACTTTAGCCAGTAGTCACCTTTTCACTCGTTTCTAAAGATAAGTTTGTGATAATAAACGTATTTATCAACTATAGTTTATATTTCTATAAAAAATTAAGCAATATATATATATATATATATATATATTAGAAGTTCTGCCAGCAAAACATGAAAAAACGACAAACCGAAATAATTTTAGAGAGTCTCAACGTATCTAATGTATCTTTCTGAAATAAGTTATGCTCTAAAGAAAAAAGTCAAAATGACAATGGTAACAACAATCAAAATAGAAAAAACAAACAAATATATATTTGTGTGATGACTCTATAAATTTAAGTTCGGGTCTTGAAGATGCATTGTTAGAAACGAAGTTTAGAGACATATTATGGATCCTAAAGTTGTTTAGCAGTACAATTATTTGGCTCTGATTTCTAATTGGTTTCTAAAAAGGTTGAGAGTTTTATAATGGAAACAAAAAAATAACGACAAAAATAAAATTGTAAGTCCAATTCCCAGCTTTTGAAATAGCTGAGGCTCCTGTTTACCAAAAAATAACTATTTCCATCGGTATCAACATCGACAAGTTAAATGTAATAGAAGGGAGATTCAATACTTGGTTTTAGGACTTTATTTGAATTTAAATGACTGTACAAACTAAGAGACTTTGGCAAAAGAATGAATTATCAAAAACTAAAAAAATAAAAAATTTTAATCATCGTGAAATAAAAACAAAGATTACAAGAAAGAAATACCGTCACTTGTCTACAGTTGCTTAGCAAATGTTGAGTATTTTTACTTAAAAATTATTGAAGAACGAGAATCATCTATTTTACGCTACTCTTAATGCACAAATGAAAGATAAAAGAAAAGAAAATATAAAATCCATTGTGAATTAATAAAGTTTGTGTCTTTACAATGGATACCATACAACTATTTATAAAGTTCCATAAATAACTTTTAATAATTACTAATAACTATCTAAAATGCAAGAATGAGTGATACGATGCCAAGTGTCTATCCTTCAATTTTCATTAACCGTCGATTTTTTCTTAGAGTGCCACTTGTCATCCTTAATAATATTATATTTATACATTTTAAATATAACATTATTTTTCATCAAATTTTTTTAAAATATAACAGGCCATTTAGATAATAAGATTATTTTCTATTAAGCCTATAAATATTGACAGGCTTTTAAATAGAAAAGATTATCTTTAACAAGAAAATATTAATTATGATGTAAACAGCCCCATTTAAAATAACATGATTAGATCTAATTTATGTTTTGATGATTGTGAACGTTTTCAAAATATGATTTAACCTTTTGCTTTTTAGATTCTTTTTAATTGGGAAGATCATAAAAAGTAAAATAATTTAACTAAAAAATAAATAAAAAATCACAAAATATGAAAATAAGATACTTTAAAAAAAATCACTGCAAGCTTGCTTATTGGAATACGAGTTTATGCCAAGAAAAAAGTGTAACTAAAAGTATAGGAAAGTAAAATAGATAGAAATGATGATTGTTTAATCTCTCCTCACACACTGAAGGGGTCCGAAAACATTGGTTTCAGCTATGGTATTAAATGGTTAGAGCTAGTTAAGTTCCGTTTGGACGAGTTATTTAATGAGTAAAAAAATTTATTGATATAGTTTGTTCAATTAATACATTAACATTATGTATTTATAATTTTAGAGAATACCAATTCTTTAAAATTAAAGAATAACAATTGTAACATATCAACATAACTATGTATTAAAAGACACATGCCGCACATGTATTGAATTGGCTTACATTAAAGAGCAACTATTATAAAACATCAAAATAACTCCCCATTAAAAGACATATATAGCAAACACTATTGACCAATAATGAGGAAAAGAACCTCAAAAACCCAGCCCAGACCTATGGTTAAAGAGAGGCCCAGCCCACGATCTTTAGGCCCGGCCTGGTGAGGACAAGCTTGATGACTACCTTTAACCCATGGGCTTAGTCAGTAACAGGGACGGACCCATGGTAAGGAGTTAACAAACCCAGCCCGGATGAGGGCTGGGCTATGCAGTTTTGATGAGGTTGGTCTTTGGTTTTGGAACCAAGCTTGATTTGTTTATGGGTTGAATTGATTTTTAACAGTTTAATTGAGAGGAAGACTCCGTCTGTTTTAACGTAAAATATTTTATTATGAAAAATATTTTACATATGAAATAATTTTGTAAAAGTTAATTTTTACTTATATTTTTTTGTGTTTAGTTAACATTTGAAAATTAAAATTAAGAGATAAAAGTGATCAAAGATGAGAAGAATTCGGGTGGAGAATTCTAAAAGAATTCATGTGGGAAAGATCAGTCTCTCATTCTCTTATTCTTATTTGCTATGAGAATGACCAGAGAGGCAGTAAAGATTAAGTGAAGGTTCCGAATGTGCATTTTAAAATTAACTTACGAGTTAATTTTTTGTAAATCAAATTTGATCTAATAAGAAAAAATATTTTACTAAAAAATATATTGTACATAAGTATTATCATCCAAACAATAAAAATTAAGTAAAATATTTTAATCAAAAATATTTTACATCGAAATAAACGGAACCGAAACGTATAACAATTTTTTTTAAGACCACAGGTGTGTGCTTTGTCCCTTGAGGAACAATACAATGTTGTGCTGTTAATGGATATAACTTTTAAATATATTTTTACAGTTGAATTCGTTTATTACGTAGAGTTTGTTAACTTTGTTATTCACACAAAAACTGAAATTAATCCCACACGTGTAGCTATTTAAACTATATTTACCTTTTATTTATTTGTAAGTAAATATAATCAAATTAAATAGTTATAGCTATTGGATCCAATTTTTTTTTATATGAATAACAAATTTAGTGGATGAACAAGTTCGATTATAAAAATATATTAAAAAATCGTACCTATTAAAGACACAACAATATGTTGTTTCTCAAGAGCAAATCATACACGCCTTCTCGCTTATCAATTAAGTTAGAGCGATGCTCAAAGAATCAACAAATTTCAAAAAGTATTAAAGTTTGGTAAACTTTTAAGGAACCGAATACAACTCGAACTCAAAAGGATTGGTCCATGGGTTTATGACATTGGTTGATGTGGACTACAGAAATTTTGTACATTATTTTTTTAAAATTTGATACTCTTTCGTATAGATTACACTTTCACGAACCAAACGTTGGATTTTATGCTCCTTTTGCTGTTTGCTCTTTGTTTGGATATGGAGGAGGCATCTGGGTTCTTTCACTCTCTTCTGCGATATCGTAATTGGAACGAAATCAGAATTAATATTCTTTGAGAGGGAGTTAAGTGACAAATTTTGTTATTGATATTTATGTAGTATTTTTTTTATTAAAAAATATTTAGGCATTATGCCTAAATATTTGTGATCGATAATAAATTAAATAAAAAGAGCATTGTATAAATAAAACAATTCCCCAAGAAGTAAAGAAATTTGGTGAAAAAAAGAAGAAACTGTCTTTAAAAATAAAAGACATCAAACATGCACCCGGGATGAGTAGTTCTTTCTCCATATTCAATCAATGGCTAGAATGAGTTGCTCAGGGACATCACTTCTCTTTTATCTCTCCTCTTCGAATAACTAGCTTTCTTCTTTATTTTTTTTTTTAAATTTAATTCACCCTTTTTCTCTCTCTTCATTTTAATTTTTTTCCCCTCTTTTTCTTTATTTCAAATCTAATTTTTTCATTATCTCCCACAAAAACTACATTTTACGCAAAAATAAAAAAATTTAATTTTGTATATTTTTTAGTTAACACATTTTTTTTTTGTTTTTAGATAAAATTAAAAATGAAACTAATAAAAAGCATCAATGATGGGAGCTTGCATGAAATTATTGAGTTTGTTTTACCTTGTTGTTATTTGTAATAATTTTTAAATAGTATTTATTATTTAAAAATAATTTTATGATTAGATTATATTTACAATGCTTTTAAACACTAACAATTGTTGTGTGTATATATATATATATTATAACCAGCAAAATACTATGTTTTATAATTAATCATTCTTTAAAATATCTCTCTTCTATAGTTCTATTACATGAATTATTGCCAAAGAATTTGTAATAAGACACAATCTATTTCAAAAATTTATAATGTCTGTTATAAATTTTAAGTACATCTTTTTTTATTTTAGCTACAAGTAATAATTTTTACGAAACACTCACAATTTTTTCTATAAATTACAATATATAATGTACTAATTTTAATAATGTCAAATACCTTATACAAATGCTCATAAAAAAAAGTACAATATTTTTTTAAAAAACTAAAGAGGAACCTATTTACAATGTAAAAATACTAAAAAATTAAAGAGGTAATAAAATAATTTGAGAGGATCCGTGGTCCCGTGGCCTTCCCCTAACATCTTACCTGATCAAATAATTTTAATTCAAAGAAGAAATAAGTCTAACAATATGGAATAAAGTAGAGAAAAGGACAATCCATTTACAAAACTAAGAATGAGCAACAAAATGGTAGGACAAGAAAAAGAAACAACCCTGTGGTGTTTGTTTTTTTGCTTTTTTGACATTTTTAGTCAAAAAAATTTAAATTAGATTTAAGTAGGTTGTTTAATAATTTAATTTTTAAACTATTTTTTTTAAAATTGGTTGTTCGGGTAAAAAACTATTTTTTTTATTTTTTTAATTTAAAATAGATAATTTTATCATCCTATATATTTAATATTAATAATTCTATGTAGTTGGTAGCAGTAATAACTAAGTTATAAATAATAAATATTATTGTATTTAAAAGTAGTGAGAGTTTGAATAAAATATCTTGAGAATTTATCTTTTAATCTAATCTTTTAGTTTTTTTATTTTTTTATTTTTTTACGAAACGGGCAAAAAAAGCTAGTTTTTGATTAACAACCTTTATTTTTTTATTTTTTTTAAAACTTTTAATAAAAAAATTTAAAAACTAAAATTACCGATGAAGACCTTAATATAATAATATAAATTTCAAGACAGTCTATATAATTCACCCGGATGTTTCCCTGTCAATTCTGGTGGGTCAGTGAGTGAATTAATAAAACCAAACAAGGCTAGACGAAAACAACGTGACTATTATTTTGTTTTGAATGTGAACGCACATGTTCAAGTCAATTATTACAAGATGCCACTTTGACAAAGGGTTTAAAGACCCATTTTTTTATTTAAAATAAAAGAATTTAAAATTTTGTTTCAAAATTAAAAGGTTTTTAGTTTTTTTATTTTATTTTACATAAAATAGTTTTATATATTTTTAAAAAATATCATAATATTTATTGTACTCACATATTTTTTAATAAAAAATATATTTTTAAATTTACTCATCAAAATCTACCAAATAATATCTATATTGAGTATAAAATTAAATAAAAATAAATTAAAAAAATTATAATAACTTTATTTCTAACTTAAAACTCTTTTTAAGTTAAAGTCATTTTAAGTCAAATTTTTTAACTTTTTGTATTTTGGCTTTCACTAAATGAATTTTTTGCTTATCTAATTTAAAGCGACTTTAAATAAAAAATTTGTCTTAAAATTAAGTTGCCAAACGAAACCAAAATATTCGAAATAACTATTAGGTAATTTTGGATTATATTTTGTATTAGTGGCTTAATTATGTTTTTTAAATAATGTAGTCAAAATATTTACAATAAAATAATATTAATTTTTTAATAGTTAGATGAATAATACTATAACTTATTTAGTATGTATTTAACTTTTAAATTTATCAAAAAGACGTGTATAGCTATCCTTTGGGCTGGTTTTATGAAAGCAACTTTTTTTTTTGGGGTCTTTTTTATAAAATAGTTTTTCACCGAGGGTTTTATTTTTTCTTATTTTATGACGAGAACTTTTTTAAAAAAAATGCCTGCTCAAGCTAAAATCTTAAAAGTTTACTCAATACAAAACGCTACTTAAAGACTATTAAGTTTTTTTTTTTTTTACTTTTTTTTATAGCAAAAGAAAATTTTAAAGTATATCTATTTGAACCAAAGCTAAAAAAGTTACCAAAAACAAAATTAATCATATAAAAAACGCAAGAACCTATTAACACCTTAAATACTTTTAATAAAAATAATTATAATATTTTTAATTAAAAATTCAATTTTACTTTTAAAAAAAGAAAAATCGGGTTATTATCTAAAATACTATAGTTGAAAAACAAAAAGTATAGGCATGTTAGATATTTTAACAAAAAAAAACTAAAAAAGAAAAAAGCTAACCTAAATAAATTATCTCAAACATTAATTTAAATTTTTTTAAAAATGAAACTTTTTAAAAACTTAACCTTTCAGACATTACAAACAAAAGAATGCCTAACATTTTCCTAACCTGTGGTCGACTACCACTTAATAAGTTAACTCGTCTTGCTCAATTTATAATAAAAAATAATTGACTATTTAAAAAATAATATCGCTATTTACAGCACATTGTGCTATAAATTAGTCACATAATCATATGAGATTTATTTCTATACATAAAAACTTAACTCTTAAAAAACTTGTAAGAGTATATGACCATACTCTACGTGACAACTAATAATTAAATATTTACAATACATTTTATTATAAGGTTCCTTAAAGGGTCCATTCCTACTAGACTACCACTTGAGTAGTTGACCCGTCTTGCTCGATCTATAATATATTTTATTATATTTATTTTATTAACTTCAGTGGTCGTCTTTTAAGACCGCTTCACAATTAACTTAGTTAATTTTTCAAATGGACTTATCACCCTCTACAATATTTTTAACAACAATCATAAAATGCATTTTTATTTATTTTAACAAAAAAAAAAAAAGAATTGCTTACCATATATATGATTTTATAAAATTTTATTTTAAAACGAATGAAAGCTGAAAAGTGTTATGAGATGGATACTAATAGAAATAAAATCAGCTTAAAACGTGGTCCAAACTAAAAATATCTCTAGTAATTGAATGTGATAATGGACAATGTACGATATTCAACGGTGGTAGAAGAAAGTGGTGGCATCTAAAGGTGAGGCTGTGAGGGGATTACACCGAAGATAATTATTAGAAATTAAAAGTAGTGACAAAGGTAAAAGTAATTGCTAAAAATAACGATAAAAATGATTGTAATGACAGTGATAGGAGAGTGAGACATATGAGTGGTTAAAAATGGTAACAAGAGATGAAGATGGTAATAGAAAAAAATAATTAATAAATACTTGTTTACAAAATTGAAATATTTTTATGTTTTTGAATTTAATAAATTATGAAAATACTTGTATATTTAAAAATAAAAATAGTTTCAAACATGTTTTATTTATATTTCAAAAAAAATAGAAAAAAAATAACAACAATAAATATAAAAATCGGGTAAATTTTTAACCTCTCTTGTTAAATCTACCCTGCTTTTTGCTGTGAATGATCTCAAAATGTAGGTCTGGTTGGTGTTTAAAAATAACTTTTTTATATTTTTTTGTATTTAGTGACTTTTAAAAAAATTTATTTATTTTTTTACATTTTAAATTCTTCTAATTAAGAGAAGTTTAAAAACAAATATTATTAACAAAACAATTTAATAACTTAGAAACGGCGAAAGCAAAAATGCAACTTATTTTCTATTTTAGTGATTCTTTTCAGCTTTGATTTAATTTGTTTTACGTTTTATATTCATCTAGTTTCAAAGAATCACAAAACTATAAAATCTTAACTAAAAATATAAAATATTCAAAAAAATATTTAAATAAATACCTCTTACAAATAAACCTTTTAACTTTGAGGATATGTTTGATTGGAAAGATGAAATTGAATGGGATAGGAGGAATGAGTAATAATAGTGATTGCATATATTTTTTATATTATATATGGCTATGGAAAAAATTATGTATATAATAAGAAATTTGATTCATATTTACTTAGAGTAAAATAAAAAAGGCGACAACTATTATCAACTGTTGGATAAGAATGAAAATAATCTAGAGTAGCTTTTTTTTTTGTCAAGGAGTTTTTTTTATCTATTTTTAAATTTATATATATATATATCTATCTTTTTGGCTCCTTATAATATTTTTTTATTAAATTTTGGTTTTTTAGCTAACATAAAAAAATATCACTAAAATTTTTAAAAGTTGTATACAAAATAAATGTTCTCAATAGCAGGCTGATAAACGAAAGAAAACTTCATAAACGAAAGAAAACTTCAATCCGCAAGTTTAATTATACTTTGGTGGTGTTTTAAATTATTAAAATTAATAATTTATAAATTATAATTTATAATAGAAATTATGAGTATTTGGTAAAAATTGTATCTTGTACCTTAAATAAAAGAAAAAATAATTATAACTTATAACAGAAGTTGTGAATATTTAAAATAAATTATAATTTATAACTAAAATTAGTAATAAAAAATTAAAAATTAGTAACACTAGTTTTGCCAAATACTCTTTTATAATAAATAATAACAGAGAGAGTGATAACGTTATTAATATTACAAATTTAATATTAATAATTTAAAATTCATCAAATTATTTAATCTAACTTTGTAAAACAAACACAATATTATTAATAATATAAACGGACATCCGCGTTACAAGATGAGTCTATCAATTTAATTTTTATTTTTGAATTATTTCACCCCATCCCCGTAACCAAACGATGGCTTTAAAAGTGGGAGGGACAATTGGCATGTGAACATATTTATATCCTCAAAAAGTTATAAATAAAATAAACATATAAACACATGGTGCAAATTGCAATGCACTTCCTCTGGAAGTGGTGTCCCCTCAAAATCTTGCTTTTGTTCTCTAAATGGGAAAGCATCCTAACCCATACTGCCATACAGCAGCATCTGCAATCACCGAATTATTTGCGATAACGGGTCTTTGACAAAATTATTATTAATTTTAATTATAAATTATAATTTTTTTAAAAATATTCATAACTTATGCTATAAAGTATAATTATTATTTTTATCTATTTTAGCTATAAACAACAATTTTTATTAAATACATACAATTTTTGTTATAAATTATAATTTATAATCTACTAATTTCAACAATACCAAATATCCTCAATCACGATGATTTCTGGGGCCAACAACCTTTTTCAGTTTTTTTTTTTTGTGTGTGCCAACTTTTAATAAAAAAATACAAAAAATCCATAAAAATTATTCATAAAATTATTTACAATTTGAAATTAATAGATTAAACTAAATTATTTGTAATGTAAATCATACTTCAAGTGAATTTAAACTATTTATTTTAAATTATAAATATTTTATTAGATACATAGCATTACTGAATTTTAATTAGATGAACCGAATAAAAAATTTCGTTAAACAAACCTTAGCAAAGCTTTACAAGATTAAGGAATTCAATTATAAAATATATTTAAGAATTAAACTTCTCAAAACTGCACATAGCGTTGTGCGAGTAATGTAGAGTACGCACTCCGAGTTCCTACAAGCTTGTGAAATTGGTATTTTGTATAAAAAAATTAGTGTCATATCATCATTCGATACAGTTTTACAAAGAACTCTACATTAACACATTATTTTTATTATTAATTTTTTATATTTTAGAGTGTTTAAATTAGTGTATGTGTACCTAACTTATTTTTAAGAGATCAATTCTATCATCCACTAACGGTACCCAATTAAAATCAAAATATTGCTAACACTTAAAAGAAATTTTTGAACTTCAAATATTAAAAAGAACAACCCCCGAGTCAAATTTAACCACCAGGCAAACCTTTGGCGTTGACACAATGTTTGTTAATATATTTATTTTATTTATATCTTAAAATGTTCAAATCATCTTCCGCACAGTTATTAATACATCCACAGTAGTGTAAGTAAAAAGAATTAGACACCTCTCCTTATTAAAGGGGGGCAAAGTGAAATTCCCCAATGTACAAAAATTTGGTAAATCCAGTTGTAGCTAGGCAAGAACCAACACAGAAGTCAACAGACAACAGTCATTTCAAAGCTCAACCACGCAAGTTTCACGAGCCAAACAATAGAAATGTTGAACATTCATTCAATCATTGAGTTTGATACGTACATACATCCATTCAGATAAAGAATCATAATTGGGTATAATGAATTTCATGAAAGGCAAGAAGAGTTAAGGGCCTCCTCATTTAATTCAATTACGGCAAACTAATAGTAAGATTTAGACAGTTAGATGCAACAGCGGCTTTGTAGACCAGACCCAAAGCCAAAAATTGCCCCAAACAGAGTTTAAACAAAGACAGCAGTATGGCTAACTTGATGTTGTTGATGATGATGCCATTGCCAAACTAAAATTGGCGCTCGAACTGTAGAGGAGGAGATTGAGCAGACAAGCCGAGCCATGGCTTGCTTTCAGCGGGCTTGGGAGGAGATGGAGTTGAGTCAGAGTTGCGTGTATGGTATGGTGCTCGTGCTGTGAACCTGTAAGAATGCCATGGAAGAATGAAACCGGATCAATCAATAAATCACCCTTAATAAAAAATTTACAAATAAGATCGTATTTATGAATTTTTTTCTCTGATTTCTTAGTAAGTACAGCAGAAGATTCATCCCAATATGTACATAGACTTAAACCAAAACCTCAAGCACAACTCTAAACAATTTTCTTTATCCTTTTCTTTGTCTCATAAAAGTCACCTTATTTTTTGAAGAAAAAATAATAATAAACCCAATTGGTAGATCTTTTGCCTCAATTAGAAAATACAATTTAGGAGGAAAAATTATTAGTTACTATCGTAGTAACATGTGTTGTAGTAACATGTGTTATTATTTATATGGTACTTTAAATAAATGAGAATTTGTGATGTACATTGGGTGGGCGATTTTTATTTTTTATCTATTCAATAAAAGCGGACTAACATTGTTTAACACAGAGTATTTTTTATTAAATAATTGAATACGAGCACCACGTAAATATGTTACATAATTCTCCAAGACTATCGAAAAATTTCTCAATTTACGAGGCTTTCTTTTTCCTCAATTGCTTAGAATGCCTACCTATCTTTTCTCTTCTCCAAGAAACGGGTGAGCGAGGCTTTTCTTGCAATCGGTAGATCTACAATAATAAATAAAGAGAAGCCACATGAGATGAATTTCTTATACCCAAAAATTTAATCGAGAAAATTTATTCAAAAATTTATTCAGAATTCAAAATTAATGACTCGGGTTACTGATAGTATTGTCTGCCTAACACACAATTAAATTTAAACTCTTCATTTTGAATTTGGTATAACATTCTTGACAACGTTTTTGAGTACATAACATTTTTATTTCTTCAAAAGCATTTGCAACATAGAGAATTTTTGCATTTTTATTTCATTAAAAGCATATGCAATG
>JAOTRH010477438.1:0-10772 GCA_034768845.1 Heliamphora exappendiculata
CCATCGATATACATCTCATCTTACGTATACGCACATCACTCGATAACCAACTCATTGATAACATCTTTAGTCCACATTCTTTCCTCATACGCTTTCAACTTTTATCAAGAAACACGACTTAGCATCACCCTAGGAGAAAAACACAAGGGCTATCAATCTAACCTTTAAAATCACAAGATACCACTGTGGTCACCAACACCCCTAAGGGTAAGGGACATTCCCAAACACGTGCCCAAGCACAGACTTTCTAACACACTTTACACCAGAAATTATTACGCTCCCGTTCACTATGCTCCCATCCATATCCAATCTCGGGGTGCACAGCTCATGACACAGCACGGCTCAAGACATAGCATGGCTCACGACGTACATAATCCTCAACGTGCCCAAGGAAATACCTCATACCCAACCACTACAAACAACCTCTAAGAGGCTTTAAACACTTTACCCTATTTATCCATCAAACTACTGATGGCCCAACACATAACGAGCAACTAATTATGGTCACCCCCAACTCAACTGGGTACAACACACTCCAAACAATCGATGCTTGTCTCACGAGCTTACACCTACCATAATTACTAACCACTGAGTCGCACTTCCACAACCCACATATCATCTGGACCACAACTCGTCCTAGTCCCAGGGGGATAACTCCTATAACAAGGATATCACAACACCCAATTAAGTTAAAATCAACATAACCTTCTAAAGCCAAACTACACACCGCTCACCTCCTAGTCACATTACATCAACACATATTCATATATCGAGGAAAAGCCTCAGAGCAACGCGACAATCCGGGCAACTAATTCAGATTTCTCATAAAAAAACGTCGACCAAATGCTTTTCTATTTTGAACCCTGAAGTAGTTGATCGGACGCCATCTAGTAAGCCACATCACCCCAAGACTCGACCTCCATGCTCATATAAACAAGACATAACATGTGCAAAATAATTCAATCGCATCCCATGCAAGCAAACAATTCATGCCGTGTAGTGGTGCCTAATCTCATCAAACAATTCTCATATAAAGGTCAACTTTACTTCCCACAGCTCCTAGGTATCCGTACCTAGAGCTCTGATATCATTTGTAATGCTTCGACCCCAGAAAACCTATGAATCAACTCAACCGTCCCGCATACAGAGGTCACTAACAATAAATCTCCATCACTAAAGGTTTGAGTTCGAAACATATATAACAAAAACCTTCTTTAAACAATTAAATTCTCATACATATCCACCAATTTCAAATAAAAGCTTGTGATTCTCCAAGGATTTATTTATAACCACAATATCATTATACTCATCCACTCAAATTTACATACAAACATGATACACATACAAAGAGATATAAAATTATTCTTCTAACTTTTAGCCTTTCCCATAATGCAATCTTGACCCTGGTATCGCTCCTGGTCCTTAAAATCTAAAATAATTTTGTAAACATATGTGAGCCGAAACTCGTAGGATATAGATTAACTCAGATGCAATGCATGATTTGTGAAGTGTGATGGGTGCAACCGATACGTATACAATAACACTTATACCCATTAGTTTTAACAACCCACATTCCTGATTTCTATTTCATTGTGATCATTTTTTCTTTTTCTATAATGAATTACAATTCTCAACGCTACACACACACACGTGACTCACGCACGCACTGACGCAAACACATATACATTTCTCATCTTTCACCAACTCGTGGTGTAAAACGTAGGCACCGACGCCGGACGAGCATATAGACTCACGTAGCGTTACCATCAACCCGGCCACACAGGCTCAATGGAGTAACGGGACGTTCTATACCCCGGCACAACTAATGTCCTTTCCCGGTTCACTAGCCGACGGACAAAAAACCCAATCTGTGCAGTTTTTCGATCTTTTACCGTGGAGCAACTCATGCCCAACCTTAAACGATCTCTTGGATTCTAAATCGATCCTTTTGATATTTCAAATCATAATACACACGCACGAGTCCAACCCCAAAGGTTTCTCTTGCCCAACTCAACACAACCAACTTATTCATATTGTAAAACACACAAGCGAGTCCAACCCAAAATGGTTCCTCTCGCCAATCATTTTTCACACATTATCATTTCAATTTTAATTTTAACTTTTTCATTTCATTGTCAAGTTACATTCGATTGCAATATTCAATTTCTTCTTTCAAATCAAATGCAGTATAAGCTCTAATGCACAACCTTTCATAAATCATATTTCACATTTCCTTCATTAGTTTCATAAAGCACCAATAACATAAATTTGAATTCGTTTGAAAGCATGCCGTGTGAGAAAAATAGAATACACCCATCATATGCATGTAGATATATACTAACTGAAATCTATGTTCACCTTCCAAAACATAGGATTTTAAAGGAAGATCATGTTACTACATGACTCACAATTACTCATACTTATAACCAAACGGCCCGACATATGCATCCCAACCCAAATTGACTTTCATAGGCGCATTTGTGGCCCAACGAACAAGAAATTTGATAAAAATGACCACCAATGATGAAAATACTCTTTTTCAAGACATTTGGCCAAAAACGAATGAAAACGATTAAGAAAGTTTAACATACCCTCACTATTTTAATCATAACGTTTTCTACAAAAAGAATTTTATTGTAAAAGTAGTCTTGTTGGAAAGAGGACTTCTGGAGCTTCGATTTGAATATAAAAACGACCATATTTTGAGTTTAAATTAGAGAGATATGATCAAAAAAAGTTGACCTTGCGTAGTCAGTATGCTCGAGCGGACGAAGAGCGCTCGAGCGGACAGGGCTCTGCTCCAGCGCGCTAGTGTCCGAGAAAAATCCAGATTTTCTCCTGTTTGAGCTTCAAACTTCAAAACCCTTAAACATTCATTAAATATGTCTCAAATCTCAAGTTCCACCGCAAAATCATTGGATTCATGTCTCATAAACTCTTTTTATACAACAAATTTAAACAAATCATGGTTAATCTTTTACTAAAAATTCAATTCTTTATGCAAACCCAACCCAACCCACACATTACTCTATTAACCCTTCAAATCATGCATGAAACCTAATATATTTTACTCATATAACAAATTATCAACTCAAATCAACATACACATACGAGAGA
This sequence comes from Heliamphora exappendiculata, assembly GCA_034768845.1. NCBI lineage: Eukaryota > Viridiplantae > Streptophyta > Magnoliopsida > Ericales > Sarraceniaceae > Heliamphora > Heliamphora exappendiculata. The sequence continues at coordinate 3,118 of JAOTRH010477438.1, forward strand.
ATCTAGATGCTACCTCAAATTGCCCAAGAGCTTAAGATTCCTCAAATTTCTCCCTCATAGGGCTTGGGTGTTGAGAGATCTCGCCTCTAGAGTACTTTATCTTTCATTTTCTTGCTCTAAAGCTTGATTTCTACCCTTATTTGCTTCCAATCTAGCTTTAATATTTCAATTTGGGTGATGGAGGATTAGGGTTTCTAAAGAATTTTTTGGTCTCTCTCTCTAGAAAGGGAAGAAGAAGAGAAGGGGAAAGGAGAAAATGAGAAGGGGCTCACGTGGCTATATGTATATATAATCTCCCAAATTATCTCCAACGTTCGAGAATACTCCGAACGTATCCCGATAGTCCGCTCGAGCGGTGACCCCTGAAGTAGAATTCCATGAATTTTCTTAAAATTTCAATTCAAAAGTTTTATGGCACCCACGCCCAAATATAATTTCTTCTCTTCTCTTATTGAAAATTTAAAAGAATAAAATAAAAACGCCACGAGTCGTTACATGAACACATGTAGAAGATGAAACCATCGTACGAATCCTAGGAAACGACACGAAACACTGACCCCAAATAACCGGAGATACGCTCTTATTCAAAAACTCTGGGATATACGTTAGATTAGACTTGTTACCTCGTTACGAGAAACGGGTACACTCGTAAGATAAGGCTGACGCTAAGCATAACCCTCGTGGCATAGGTACGCATTGTGATCTTTGAAAATTGTTGTAGTAGTCAGTCTAAGGTTCTAGTAAGACAAAACAACCGTTACCCAAGGTTACGAAATGTATAAACGTGACCATGTCCACACTCTCAACCGGAAACAACTCGAGCGAACAAGAACGCAACTTCGAGGAGAGCTTAAAAAAGATCCGAAGGAAGGTACTCCGAAAGAAAAGCAATTTTGTTGATACAAACTCTATGGCAGCACCACGGAAGTGAGAAAGTTAACTTGAGAATGAGGAGACGTAATGCAAGGTAAACCATCCATAACCTTTCATACAAAGAAGTACGGGACTAAATTTCGAGGACCAAATTTATTTTAAGGGGGGTACATTATAAGAACTTGGTTTTAAACCCCTAGTATTAGCGACGATTAATCCATAAGGTCTTAAGGTCACTAGAGACTGAAAATCGTATATGATCCGAAACCATAGTGATCTAACACTCGAGAGGCAAAATCCTAATACACGGAGAAAACTCCTAACATCTTAAAATTGTTTAATTATCATGAAATATTAATTTAAAAATCACAAAATCTCATAAAAGGGTAAAATTATCATTTTGCCCGTAAGACACAAGAAAGTCTAAAAAATCAAAAAATTTGACAATTGAACATCTTAAATTAAAATTTTAATTTAAAATAAGGAACAAAAGACAAAATAACAACAAAATAACAAAAATACCCTCTAGTGGCCAGTTTGCCTAGGTTTGTGTGCCAAAAAGTCTCTTTTTTCTTTTAAAGCTCAAATTAAGAAAAAAGATATACAAATTAAGTCTCATTATGATCTAAAAATATTCAAACAAGTAATATTAATAATTATATAATATTTTAAGCCAACAAAAATAAATAAATCATTATTAAAACTTTTACACACTTAATAAAATCAAAAAATATATATCTAATCAAAATAACTTAAAGTGGCTTAATTGAATACACTTAATTAATTAATTATTGTCAAATTTATAATAAATTATAAAAATAATAATCTAATCATAAAATTACTAAAATAATTTATTTTAGTAGATAAGAAGACAAAAAAAGCATCAAATTAATTTTTAAGGCACTTTTGGTACAATATAGCACCAAATCATCACCAAACAATTAAAGAAAAAATTCAGCACATTGAGCCACCCAAACAGCCCCTAGCTGAAATCCCATTTGAAAATCTTACACAAACATTTCTTAAATAGAGCACACCTCTCATGCAACAAATCAAAACTAAGATAATTCAAAAATAACTTGCACCATAATCATAATTCCCACTTATCAAATTTTCTATAAATAAGAGACCCTTTTCCACCATTTCTCGTCCTTCATTTTCGGCTGAGTGAGAGGGGTGAAAACCAAAAAAATTTCTTAAGTGTTCAAGATAAGGAGAAGAAATAAAGAAGAAGAAGGATGAAGGAGAAGGAGTCCAAGTGGTCTTAGAAGACCTAAAAGACCAAAGCCAAGTCATTTTCAACCTTCTACCATAAGATTAATCAACAAGGTAAAGAAATCTCTAAACTCACTAAACTTTCTCATCTTAAACTCTCCTCAACCGATCTATGAAAACAAACTCAAGAATAAGAATCAAAACACAAGCTAAAAAAGTGTCGTAGTAAGGATTAGGGACAGTTCTGAATTTTTCTGACTTGCTATATGTTTACATGCTATTTTCTTTGAGTTTCATGACATAGCTAAGTTATGGAGTTTTGATATTTGAGTGTACAAACCATGCATACAAAGAAAATAGGCTAAAACATGACATGCACCATGCTAAGAGGCTAGAACACAACATGACCTGAGATTTGAGATTTTTAGCTCTCTGTCCTAATTTTTGAATAATCATAACTAATTCTAGAAATATTTTCTGAGTGTGTTTTATATCCAAACTTTAATTTTTATGTTATTTTTCATCTAAAATTTGTTTGAACTGATTTGCATGCATAAAACTCATGATATGTTTTTTTTACCAAAACATGTTATTTTCAAACTAGTCTATGTTGCAGAGCTAAAAATTATATTTTTAAACGAGCTCTGGGCTTAGGTGTCTTCATGAAAGTTGTAGCCAACATATTTATCTAGTTACCTACCAAAACAGAGCTTATTTGGTTGAGATTTGAATAGTCAAAACATCTATGAAACTCTCTATTCATGTTTAGTGCTCAAAAAGGCTTTCTGTCACGTTTTTGTATAATAGCCCAAAACATCTGTTTCTAATGACCTATTCCAAAAGTCGTCTCATGAAAAATGTTTAAGACTTTTCAATCTAGTTTTCATTCAAAAATTAGGTTCAAGATCCTCTGTTTGGTCCCCCAAATGATTTTTTAACTCTTTGTACTTTCTATTAAAAATCCACCTCTGCTGAGTGTTATGACACGAACAAAACCCATTTTCTGAATCAAGTTATTTTTTCAATATTTTCTTAAGAACCACCCCGAGCACTTTTCATGAGATTTGTAGAGGACATCTTGAACTAAAACATATCAAACATTGAGCTTGAAAGGACCTGTTTTGATGCCCCAAACCCGAGACCAACAGAGACCCATTTTGAGTAAATTTCTACGTACTATTGAACCATTTTCTCTTGCGAAGGTCAAACCACCTAGTTGCTTTAGGATTTAGCTAAAGTGTTCTTCACAAAAGTTGTAAAGAATACCTATATCTAGTTTGTGACCAAAAATTAGAATCTAGGTACTCCAAAAGTTGCTGCATTTTACAAAATAAGTAGTTGAAAGTGACTAGTTGGTGAAGCATGCTATTGTTATTTAAAATGATTTACATGATTTATTTGATTTAAAATATGTGAATAATGACTTAATACAATTATATGATGTAAAAATGACCTCACCATCAGATTTGAACCATGTTCTTGAAAGTTGTACCTTATGCTTTAAGTTATACTCATGCTTTTAAACACATGTATCACATGCAATGTTGAGTTATATAGTTTGCCATGTCTAGTTGCATATTATGATATGGTTAGTTGTACTTCAAGATGAGTTTTTGAACCATAAGCATTATTACGTTGCACTTGAGACATCTTGTGGGTTACATCTTGTACCTTGGGTTTGGTTATATTGTACCTCAGTTATTTTTATTGGATGCATGTCCCTTTGATCTAGTTGCTTCTTTGTGTCATGGTTATATTGTTGGAAGTGGCGTTGACATGAGAAAATTGGGTAATTCGGAGAGAGTCTAAGTCGGCTAACTTAATCCCACTGCAGTGGTAATTTCAGAGAGAGCCAAATTATAGCGAACTTAAATCCCTTGCCATGGTGTTTTGAAAGGTAATTCAGAGAGAGCCCGATAGTGGCGGACATAAATCACTCGTCTTGGTATTTTGAATAATGTCGAGCATTTCTTGAAATTTAGTTGTAATTTTAGACTTTAAGTTAACACTAGGCAATGACATCACAGGTCTTAAGGGTAAGCTAATTCAGGGATATGGGTAACGACAACAAGTCCCAAGACAACAGCAATAAGTCGTCCAATCCCACACTATTATGATTGAATAAAACAATTGCAGTATTTAACCGAGCGATGTGGTTATTATTCACAACGAGGTACCATATGATGGCTTAATGTCCAATTGTCTAAAAGTCAACTCTTGTAATTCCCGACGTAGAATTCATGTTTCTATTCTTTGAGTAGGGTTGGGTTGGGCACTTGCATTGCATTTATCATTACATTCGTGCATAGTTAGTCGCTTTTATATTTGCCTGCTTACCATGTTACAATTTTCAAATTTGCATGTCTCCTTGATATATGAATATTTTAAGTTTTATATGAAACGCGTTTTGGTGATTTTGTACCGTGAGCTTGGTTAAAGAGTTTGGAGAATTTTCTTCTGGATTTTAACTCATGACTTCGTGCCACAGGTGAAGTAGAAGGAGTAGTTTATGAGGAGTATTTAGACCAGGGTGGGTTCTCAAAGCAACCAGACATTGGTGAAGCATAGATGAAGAGCGCTGCAGCTTTTTGTTTCTTTCTTTACAGTTTCTGAGCGTTCTTTGTAATTTTTGTAATCTCCCTTGCGAAACTGTAATGCTTATGTATTTTGTGAGTTTTTTAAGACTCAAATGATGTAATATTATAGAGATTATCTATGAATGAGACATTAGTTTAACCCTATTTGTATGTATATATATATGCTTTAACGTAATTAGGAGCCGAGGCATCAGTTTGGTATTAGAGTCTAAGTTTAGTGAACTTTTAGATCTTAGGTTATGGGAAAATCATGCGTTTTGTCGCGTAAAAGCTCTGTAGGAGGGGTTGTATTACTTATTTTTATCACTTACAAGCTATAAGAACTAAAATTTGCTACGCCTAAGTCTTATAGCGAGTCGTGTTAGAATGTTATCGAGCTCAAATGCAGCGGGAAATCTACATGCGAAGGATAAACAAAGGACTCAAGATCGAAGACCGAAGATCCAGGTTGCGAGTTATTTTATTTTAAGGGAGGTATACAGGAGTACGCACTAGGAAAGGTTCCAAAAATTATGTCAAGAACCACCATTAGAACCCCGCAACTTTATCTATATAAGTTTATTTCTCGCTTATCCCAAACATATTGTATCAACTTTTGTATATACCCGGTTAAAGTTTTTTATGTGTCCTTTCTTCTAATATCACCGGCCCTCAGCAATACCGTCAAGTGTCGTTCGTCGGTAACCCTTCTACACCCAAGCCTTGTTGGTAATCCTGTTGAGAATTCAATCATAGAAAATACTCTTATCTTCGAGTTTTCATTGTTGAGCCATGCCTAGATGATGACCAGTATTCGGATTGAATCTCTTTCGATTCAAGTCATCATCCTTGAACTAACTTTTCATTCGTAGAACTCGAAATCATTTCTTTAGTCCTGAACATTCGACATTAATATCACCCTCTGCTAGCATTCATCTTCTCACGATCTCAATACCACACTTGGCTGAAGTAATTTGTGAATTATTTATTTACTCTTGAAATCCCAACGTGGGGAGTAGACCTGGATGCTTAAACTGAAGTGCGTTAGGCTGATGTAACTTTAGGGCAAATATCTAGTTTGGCTCGCATATCATCTCGTTGTCAAGATCTGATTGTAGCAGATTGGTCTTGAGAACATTCCCTTAAGTATTGCTCATTTGTCATTGATCTCTTATCTCATGTGCGTTTGATCCTCAAACGACCTCTCAAATTAGGTCAATGGTGATTGCTTTAACCATGACCTTTTGCCCTCCCCCAATCTATCTTTTGAACCATTTAGGAATTTTCCCATTAAATCCAAGCAGAGGGCTTGTTTGCCTTCCCTTAACTGCTTTAGCCCCGATTATATTTCGTGCAATCTAATACATTATTTGAATTTCTTGGCTAAATGCTTGACCACTCACCGCCCTATGTCGCTTCCCTTGAGACTTCTAAATTTGAACTTACCATCCTTATTGAACTCCATGCATATTTTTATGAGCCTCAATCTATCCTTTATTGACCTTCAAAACCTTACTCAGTAGACCGACGAGTAACGATAGTCATCAGGATATTATGTTATTAGCGTTTAGTGCTTTCACGGGAAACTCGGACGACACACGCTTTCAAGGGGACCTCCTAGCACATCTTTGGATCGCGAAGCAGATCCCTTCTCGGTGTTACGACTTAGAATGTCTATCAACGTTCATGTTTAACAAGTTTTAAGGATTAAGACCCCCGACTGCAGGAACCACTAAGTCAGGGCTCATGCAATAGACTACGTCTTTAAAAATGCCCCAACAAATAGAATTATGCCATCAACAATCTACAATCAAAGACGACAGTTTTACTCCTGGGGGCTTATGACATCACTATATGACAAAGTTCAAGTATTTCCATACCAGCTCGTAGCTAACCCACCCATTAGAAGAATCGAGGAATAAGAGTTTATACCACTGGTAGAAAAACGGAAGACAAGATAACCTCGTGCTTAAGACGTTCGACTTACTACGCAAGCGAAGGAGGTACATCCACACACATCGGTACTCACGTCGACCGTTCTCATCGAAACGTTAGAATCTAGAGTCTACCATTCTGCCTAACAACGAAAGATCTTGACTACAATAATGAACGCTTGGGGTCCATTTGGTAACGTTTACAGTTTTTTATTTTTTGTTTACAAAAAATAAAAAACATGTGTCTGTTAATTTTTATAAAAAAAAATAAAAACAAAAATATATTTGGTAACATAAATGTTTGAAAAGTGGTAATTGAAGGTTACGGATAAGTCCAATCAAAACTTATTTACAAAACAAGTGAAAACACATTTTTTTTGTTTCTTAAAATTTTTTAAAATTTGAAAACTGTTTACATTTTTTTAAAAATAAAAATAATTACCAAACATGTTTTTGTTTACAGTTTACAAAAAATTTAAAAACAAAAACAAAAAATAGAAAACATAAACGTTGCCAAACAGCACCTTGGAGTTTGATAAATATTTAACCATCGAGCCACAACGGGTTACAAGATTAGATAATTATCACCGCCATACCTCTTGTCACGTTCATTTTACACTACGATGATTAACTACCTGAGAAACGATCCAGTCAATGAAAGAGACACTCAAACTCTACGAACCAACACGTCAAGGCCAAATGCCAAAAGCTAGGAAGAAAGAGACAACCCTTGGAAAGACCATAATGGAAATGAAAGCATATGATTATAGATTTCGTCACCAGACTATCAAGATCGCCTTAAGAACACAACGACATTTGGGTTATAGTAGATCACCTCACCAAGATCGCTCGCTTTCTATCAATTAGACCTTGCGACATGTTAGTGACCTCAAGCTGAAAGCACCTCATGGGATTTTGCACTTTCGTGAGTTCCCTACCTTTATTGTACCTAACCAAGGCCTACATCTCACGCCACGTTTCAAGCAAAATTTATAGGCGGCCTTAGAACGAAGCCTTATCTCAATATCGCGTTTGACCTTCAGATTGATAGACAATC
>JAOTRH010477449.1:0-25928 GCA_034768845.1 Heliamphora exappendiculata
AAGACATAATTTGAGTTAGGGCCGGGAGTTCAGTCAGAACCTTTAGTGGAATAAGTTCTGGTTCGTGCGAGAAAGAATCTAACTCGGAGACAGAGTTAAGGATATCCGATTTTCTCGTACGATTAGCTCGAGTCCTATACTTCCTCGTGATCCCTCACGTAGCCCACTATACGCACGGTTATTTTTCTTATTAGTTTCAGTTATTATTTAATTTATTTTGAAAGCCGATTTTGCCACCGGGGACATTCAGGAATTAAATTAAATTAAATTGTTGGATGACGGTTTTGGAATTTGGCACACCTAGGGATTACTCCCTAGGAGGCCGGCCCTAATAGGAGATGGTGGGTATTTTATTTTATGTTAAGTATATATCTTCTTATCTTTTTTAGAAGGAGAATATACATACACTAAATATCTTTTTTGATATATGGCTATATATTAAAAGGAGGCTCCATAAAGAAAATGCTAACCCTAATTTCTCCTAACCCTAGCCGCCACTCTCTCTCTTCCTTTTGGCAATTCATATTTTGCCTTTTGGAGATAAGTGTGAGTAGAAACCAAGGCAAGAATATACGAAGATCTGGATCGGTGCCCACTCGTCGGGATCGTCGCGTGCGTCAGGATATATGTGAGAAGATCGTTGGGTCGTCTCGGATCGTTGTTCGGCATCAAAGAAACTTGTTCAAGTTTCTTAAAGGTATATTTAATCATAAAATATCAGATTATTTTTTTTATTTTTTATGAAAATCGCACAATGTCGTTTTTTAAGGTCACGAAGTCGTTCTTCGAACTTTTTCCGCTATGCGGCTCTAACAGTTTAAAAGTTAGGTTTTGGGTATAAAACTCATTTTTAGTCAATTTCAGTGGATGGAATCAGGTGTCGGGAGTTTCTTTAGTGGTTTTGGTATTAGGCCTAGGCGTGTGGATGTCCAAGGGTGTTAGACAGAGGTTTCGAGATGCCGAATCGAGGTTTGGAGAGCTAAACCCAAAGCTCAAAAACTGTTTCTGCCTTAGCCCAATCGACTGGATCATGGGGTCAGTCGAATGTATCTTGGTTTGTGAGGTTCGATCGACTGGACAGTGCCCTTGGGCGTTTTTGGCCTTCCAAGTGTGTTTGCAGTCGACTAGGGGTTAGGGTCTAGTCAACTGAGGTGCTGGGTGATGTGTTAGTGGTTCGGTGGTTCGGTGGTTTGGTTTTGGGGTTCAATTGATCGTGTTGTGGTTTCGGGGGTCGCGTAGTGGTCTCGGGTGTTTGTTTAAGTGTCGTCCTCAGGTGACGTGCATGGTTAGACGTGGGTATTGGTGCACGGTTAGGTGCATGGTGTTTATTCACCGTCGGGTTTGTGTTGGGCGCGTGTAGTTGTCGTGGGTTTGCGATGGTCGTGTTGGGTGTGTTTTGGGCCCGTGGTTCTTTTGGGAAAAAGACGTTGGTTTGTGAAAATCGGGGTTTTATTGTTTTGGTGTTGCCTTCGGGCTAGGTTTAGTTTTGTAGTTGGTTATCCCGGTGTGTGGACCGAACATTCGAGTAAACAGATGACGGGTGCGTGGCATGTGAGGTTGTGTTGGGTCATGTGACATGGTTTAAATATGCATTTAAACCCTGGTTTAGTTATCCATAGGTGTATAAATGTGATAAATGGACATGTGGGTGGATGTTTCTATGGATGTTAACCCTGGTTAACGAAATGTCAGTTGGGATTGTGGTCCTTCGATGAAAGCCCGAGAAATGTTAGTTGGGAGAGTGGTCCTTCGGTAAAAGCCCGAGAAGATCGTTGTGTTGTGTGGGTCCGTGTGCGTAGATCGGAAGGACAAAAACATTGTCCTAACGATGCGCTTGGGTGTGTTGCTCATAGTGAGTTGGGTGTAGTGCATGGATTGCATGAGTTAGCTCATCGAAGCTTGTGAAAGTCAGTTTAGATATGCATACCTGTTCATTTTGAGGCTCGTGCAAGTCGTGTTTTCAAATTATTTTATTGGCTCTCGTGAGTTGTCATCTAAAACTGTTTTCAAACTATTTTAATGCCTGAAAGAGAGTGTAAAACTACACCTCCTTTTCCTGGTATGTTTAGCATATACTGCATGCTTGTCTAGTTTTTGCTGAGCTTTGGCTCACGGTGTGAGATTTAAAATGCTTTTTAGGTACCGATCACGCAAGTTGATTTGGGGTTGTTGGAGGGGCAGAAGACCTGTAGTCTTCCTTTTTGGTCATTTTGAACATGTATGCTATAACATGTTTTTCGACGTTGGGGCCGTGTAATGTAAGTCGTTAGCCAATTATATACAATGCATGTATAGTTTATTTTGAGAGTGTATTCTCGGGTTGAAAATTATATTTAGTTGTTTGTGGGTGTTTTACATGACCTAGAGTTTGGGGCGTGATAGCTTGGTATCAGAGCTCTAGGTTCGATTACCTACGAGCCGTGGAAAGAGAGTATATCATCGTGTGAGGTTGATTGCGTGTGCTTGACTGCATTTGTTTAGATGTTTTGATAACATGAACATGTTAGCATATTAAGCATGAGTATGATGTGTCTATGTGAGCATGGAGGTGGAACTGTAGGATTGATTAGTCTTACCTTTGGGCATTTGGATTAACAAACTTGGGAGCCTAGTTAGAAACGCGTTTAGCTGACTTAATTTCTAGCAGGGAATCTGAGTAGGTTATCTAGATTGACGCCTTATTCTTATCGATTCTCCTCTGTATGTGGGGTTTTGTTTAGCATAAACCTATATAACTATGTGTTAGCATACTTATGTGGTTAGCATTTATGTTTATGCTATGTGTTATGCCTTATGTTATGTCCTTTTCATATAGACGCGATATCCACGCGGGGAGGACGAGGCCGTGGTCAAGGCTGTGGCCGTGGTTCTGGCCGAAAGGACATTCTAGTCCCAGATATTGGGGATGCTAATGCACCCCAAGGACCTGTTGATGGAGATTAGTTACATGAAATGATCGGCTCCATCCGGCAGCTGGCTAAGGCCTTATGGGGAGAGAGAGTGTACCTGATCTAAGGGCGACGATCGTAATGCCTGAATTTTGACGTATAGACCCTCCTACATTTTCTGGGGATCCCAACCCCACGGTAGCCACTGAATGGCTAGAACTTGTCACCAGGATCTTTGACACGCTTCAGATAGAGGAAGATGACCTGAGAGTAACTTTTGCTACCTTCCAGCTGAGGGGGAGTGCTCAGATGCAGTGGAAGTTTGCCAGGACTATAGTTAGAGGCACTTGGGAGGCATTCATGAAGGTATTTTTAGAGAAATACTTTTTCGCAACTTTGAGGGATCAGTATAGAGAGGACTTCCTTTTCCTTACTCAGGGGACGATGGTTGTAGTCAAGTATGAGGCTGAGTTTACTAGCTTATCCCTGTTTGGACAAGAGATCGTGCCCATTGATGAGTTCCGTATGAAGATGTTCAAGTGGGGTTTGAGGCCCGCTATTAGTGATCGAGAGGCAGCATTCAGGATGCATATTTTTACGGAGTTAGTGGAGACTGCCATGAAGGTGGAAGATACTCTGAACGAGACGCGCAGAGACAGTGATAGTATGAGTCAGCAAGACGAGGGACGTGCACAGTCCCGGTGACGTAATGATAAGTGTCAATAGTCGTTTGGTTTGAGTTCATATCCAATGTGGTCATATCAGCCATAGTCTTCTGCATCCTCACCTCCCGTAGTCTCAATGGGAAGGCCAAAGCAGTATGAGTTCTGTTGCTTTCGATGCAGGTAGCCCAAACATCGTGTAATAGATTGCCTGTAGCGAAAGTACTCCCAGGGTTTAATATCGATTCAGTCACAAGGAAGGGAGTCACAGATTTCTTGTAGATGTGGCTAGCCTTAACATATTCGTAGGGATTGTCCCCAGAGAGAGAGTACGCCGAGTATAGTGGGCACACCAGAGGGTTCATTTGTGCAGGATCGACAGCAACATCCTTTAGGTCAAACACCCGGAGCGACAGATAAGGGAACTTTAGTTCAGTTAGTACGGCAGCCGACAGCGCCAGGCTATAGCAGACAGGGTAGAGCGACCCTGCCCTTATTGCTCCCAGTTCTTCTAGGGCACCAATTGTGCCAGATGATGCAGATATGCCTTCAGGGAGCAGAGGTACATTCTAAGTATGCAGGCTTTGAGCCAGTTTCTACAACTATTTGAGAGTTGGTGATAGACTCCGTGAGTGGTGTGCTAAGCAGTGGTTGGTGACGATGTGAGGTTGGGATGAGTTGTAGATCCCATGTCTTTGAGATAGATGGCCATTATTTAGGATGCCTGACCTTGTTTGACAATATCCTTGGAATGGTTTTGCAGACCATCTCGTATGCCTGTGTCGATTGCGATCAACGATTTGTTATTTTGACCTTAAGTTGAATTTCGGGGACGAAATTCCTTTAAGGGGAGTAGTGTTGTGAGACCCTAACCCGTCTTCTCTTTCGGCAATTTCCGACGTGCATTTCATGTTTATGTGATAGTATGTTTTTATATGCTTTTGATGGATGATCGGGGTAAGATATGCATGCGGAGTAGGTTCCCAGGGCCTTAGGGCCTTGTGGTGCGAATTTTAAAAATTTTAAAAAAAAAGATATTTTGGATGCTTATAAATATCTAGAGTTAGATATTTTCAAAAGATATTTTAAAAATATCTCCACTAAGTTTCTTCCTTTTTCTCTCTGCCTTCTCTCTAACTTCTCGAGGGCCTAGGGCTAGATTTGTGACGATCCAATAGCCGATCCTTGCTATTGGCATCATGGTCTACGCATCCATCCAAACGAAATTTTATTTTAGCAAAGTTTAGTTTTGCACATGGATCGAGATGTTGAGTTTTTAACTCACCGAGGTAGGATCCTAGACTCTCATATCTTATAAGGGTGCTACGTGTAATCGTGTGTGTTTTTATAGGTTAGATTTATGTAGATATGATTTTGTTTAAAAGTTAGATTTTGGGTATAAAACTCATTTTTAGTCGATTTCGGTAGATGGAATCAAGTGTCGGGAGTTTCTTTAGTGGTCTTGGTATTAAACCCACGCGTGTGGATGTCCGAAGGTGTTGGACGGAAGTTTTGAGGCGTCGAATCGAGGTTTGGAGCGCTAAACCCGGAGCTCAAAAATTGTTTCTGCCTCAGCCCAGTCGACTAGACCGTAGGGTAAGTCGACTGGATCTTGGTTTGTGAGGTTCGGTCGATTGGACCGTGCGGTTCGGTCTACTAGACAGTGCTCCTAGGTATTTTTAGCCTTTTTAGTGTGTTTTCAGTCGACTGGGGGATGTGGTCCAGTCGACTGAGGTGCTGGGTTGCGTGTTTGTGGTTTAGTGGTCGGGTTTTGGCGTTCGGTTGATCGTGTTGTGGTTTCGGGGGTCGTGTAGTGGCATCGGCTGTTTGTTTAAGTACCATTCTCGGGTGTCGTGCATGGTTAGACGTGGGTGTTGGTGCACGGTCAGGTGCGCTGTGTTTACTCACTGTTGGGTTTATGTTGGGCGCGTGTGGTTGTCGTGGGTTTGCGATGGCCGTGTCGGGCATGTTTGGGGCTCGTGATTCTTTTGGCAAAAGATGTTGGTTTGTGAAAATTGGGGTTTTATGATTTTGGTGTTGTCTTTCGGGCTAGGCTTAGTTTTGTAGTTAGTTGTCTCGGTGTGTGGATTGATTGTTCGGGTAAACGGACGACGGGTGCGTGGCATGTGGGGTCGTGTCGTGTCATGTGACGTGGTTTAATTATGCATTTAAACCCTGGTTTAGTTATGCATAGGTGTATGAATGTGATAGATGGACATGTGGGTTTGTGGATGTTTCTGTGGATGTTAACCCTGGTTAACGAAATGTTAGTTGGGATGGTGGTCCTTCGGAGAAAGCCCGAGAAATGTTAGTTCGAGCAGTAGTCCTTTAGTGAAAGCTCGAGAAATGTTAGCTGGAGCCGTGGTCCTTCGATGAAAGCCCGAGAAGATCTTTGTGTTGTGTGGGTGCATGTGCATTGATCGGAAGGACGAAAACGTGGTCCTAACAATGCACTTGGGTGTGGTAATAGGAGGGATGGAAACGTGGTCCTAACGATGCGCTTGGGTGTGTTGCTCATAGTGGGTTGGGCGTAGTGCATGGATTGCATGAGTTAGCTCGTCGGAGCTTGTGGAAGGCGGTTTAGATATGTATACCTGTTCTCTTTGAGGCTCGTGCGAGTCGTGTTTTTAAACTTTTTTATTAGCTCTCGTGAGTTGTGATCTAAAACTGTTTCCAAACTACTTTAAGGCTTGAAAGATAGTCTAAAACTACATCTCATTTTCCTAGTATGTTTAGCTTATACAGCATGCTTGTTTAGTTTCTGCTGAGCTTTGGCTCACGATATGGGATTTGAAATCTTTTTCAGGTACCAGTCACATAGGTTGATCCGGGGTTGCTGGAGGGGTGGAAGACCAGTAGTCTTCCTTTTTACTCGTTTTGAACATGTATACTATAACATGTTTTTTGGCATTGGGTCCGTGTAATGTAAGTCATTTTGCGATTACATGCAATGCATGTATAGTTTATTTTGAGAGTATATTCTCGGGTTGGAAATTATATTTGGTTGTTTGTGGGTGTTTTACTTGACCTAGTGTTTGGGCTGTGACAGTTTGGTATCATAGCTCTAGGTTCGAATACCTAAGAGTCGTGGAAAGAGAGTATATCACCGTATGAGGTTGATTGCGTGTGCTTCACTGAATGTGTTTAGATGTTTTGATAACATGAACATGTTAGCATGTTAAGCATCAGTACGATGTGTATATGTGAGCATGGAAGTGGAACTGTAGGATTGATTAGTCTTACCTTTGGGCATTTGGATTAACAAACTTGGGAACCTAGTTAGAAACGCGTTTAGCTGACATAATTTTTAGCAGGAAATCTGAGTAGGTTATCCAGATTGACACGCTATTCTCATCGGTTCTCCTCGGTATGTGAGATTTTATTTAGCATGAACCTATATAGCTATGTGTTAGCATGCTTATGGGGTTAGCGTTTATGTTTATGCTATGTGTTGCGTCTTATGTTTTGTCCTTTTCATATAGACGCGATATCCATGCGCGGAGGACGAGGCCGTGGTCGAGGCTGTGGCTGTGGTTCTGGCTGAAATGACATTCTAGTCCTACATATTGGGGATGCTAATGCACCCCAAGGACCTGTTGATGGAGATCTGTTGCGTGAAATGGTCAGCTTCATCCGGCAGCTGGCTGAGGGCTTATGGGGAGGGAGAGTGTACCTGATCCGAGGGCAACGATCGCAATGCTCGAATTTTAACGTCTAGACCCTCCTACATTTTTTGGGGATCCCAACCCCACAGTAGCCACTGAATGGCTAGAGCTGGTCACCAGGATCTTGGACACGCTTCAAATAGAGGAAGTTGATCTGAGAGTAACTTTTGCTACCTTCCAGCTGAGGGGGAGTGGTCACATGTAGCGGAAATTTGCCAAGACTACAGTTGCAGGCACCTGGGAGGCATTCACGAAGGTATTTCTGGAGAAATACTTTTCAGCGACTTTGAGGGATCAGTATAGAGAGGACTTCCTTTTCCTTACTCAGGGTACGATGGCAGTAGTCGAGTATAAGGCTGAGTTTACTAGCTTATCCCGGTTTGCACAAGAGATTGTGCCCATTGATGAGTTCCGTATGAAGATGTTCAAGTGGGGTTTTAGGCCCGCTATTAGTGATCGAGTGGCAGCATTCAGGATGCATGTTTTTACGGAGTTAGTGGAGACCGCCATGAAGGTGGAAGATACTCTGAACGAGACGCGTAGAGACAGTGATAGTATGAGTCAGCAAGACGAGGGGCGTGCACAGTCCCGGTGACGTAATGATAAGTGTCAATAGACGTTTGGCCTGAGTTCATATCCAGTGGGGTCATATTGGCCGTAGTTTTCTGCATCCTCACCTCCCGTAGTCTCAATGGGAAGGCCAGAGCAGTATGAGTTATGTTGGTTTTGATGCAGGTAGCCCATACATCGTGTAATGGATTGCCTCCAACGAAAGTACTCCCAGGGTTTAGTATCGGTTCAGTCACAAGGAAGGGAGTCACAGATTTGTTGTAGATGTCGCCAGCCTGTACATATTCATAGGGATTATCCCCAAAGAGAGAGTACGCCGAGTATAGCGGGCACACAAGATGGTTCATTTGTGCAGGATCGACAGCAGCATCCTGTAGGTCAGACTCCCCGAGCGACAGATAAGGGAACTTTAGTTCAGTTAGTACAGCAGCTGGCAGCGCCAGGCTATGGCAGACGTGGTAGATCGACACTGCCATGAGCGTATGCTCTTATTGCTCCCAGTTCTTCTAGGGCACCAATTGTGCCAGATGATGCAGATATACCTTTAGGGAGCAGAGGTACTTTCTAAGTATGCAGGCTTTGAGCCAGGTTCTACAACTGTTTGAGAGTTGGTGATGAACTCTGTGAGTGGTGTGCTAGGCAGTGGTTGGTGACGATGTGAGGTTGGGGTGAGTTGTAGATCCCATGTCATTGAGATAGATGGCCATTATTTACGATGCCTGACCTTGTTTGACTATATCCATGGAATGGTTTGGCACACCATCTCGTAGGGTTGTGAGACCCTAATCCGTTTTCTTTTTTGGCATTTTTCGATGTGCGTTTCGTGTTTATGTGACAGCATGTTTTTATATGCTTTTGATGCATGATCGGGGTAAGATATGCATGCGGGGTAGGTTCCCGATGCCGTGGGGTATTGTGGTGCGAATTTCAAAAATTTAAAAAAAAAGGTATTTTGGATGCTTATAAATATCTAGAGTTAGATATTTTCAAAAGATATTTTTAAAATATCTCTACTAAGTTTTCTCCTTTT
The DNA here is from genome assembly GCA_034768845.1 of Heliamphora exappendiculata. Taxonomy (NCBI): domain Eukaryota; kingdom Viridiplantae; phylum Streptophyta; class Magnoliopsida; order Ericales; family Sarraceniaceae; genus Heliamphora; species Heliamphora exappendiculata. Next base: position 8,816 of record JAOTRH010477449.1, read on the forward strand.
TCTCTCTGCCTTCTCTCTAACTTTTCGAGGGCCCGGGACTCGATTTTTGACGATCCAATAGCGGATCCTTACTTTGGCATCGTAGTCTACACATCCATCCAAACAAAATTTTATTTCGACAAAATTCAATTTTGCACGTGGATCGAGACGTCGAGTTTTTAACTCACCGAGGTAGGATCTTAGACTCTCATATCTTATAAGGGTGCTACGTTTAATCGTGTGTATTTTTACAGGTTAGATTGCTGTAGATCTGATTTTGTTTAAAAGTTAGATTTTGGGTATAAAACTCATTTTTAGTCGATTTTGGTGGATGGAATTGGGTGTCGGGAGTTTCTTTAGTGGTCTTGGTTTTAGGCCTAGGTGTGTGGATGTCCAAAGGTGTTGGACGGAGGTTTTGAGGTGTCGAATCGAGGTTTGGAGAGCTAAACCCGTAGCTCAAAAATAATTTCCGCCTCAGCCGAGTCGACTGGACCGTGGGGTTAGTCGACTGGATCTTGGTTTGTGAGGTTCGGTCGACTGGACCGTGGGGTTCGGTCTACTGGACAGTGCTCCTAGGCATTTTTAGCCTTTCAGTGTGTTTTCAGTCGACTGAGGTGCTAGGTTGTGTGTTAGTGGTTCGGTGGTTCGATTTTGGGGTTCGATTGATCGTGTTGTGGTTTCGGGGGTCGCGTAGTGGTCTCGGGTGTTTGTTTAAGTGTCGTCCTCGGGTGACGTCCATGGTTAGACGTGGGTATTGGTGCACGATTAGGTGCGTGGTGTTTATTCACCGTCGGGTTTGTGTTGGGCGCGTCTAGTTGTCGCGGGTTTACGATGGCCGTGTTGGGCGTGTTTTGGGCCCGTGGTTCTTTTGGGAAAAAGACGTTGGTTTGTGAAAATTGGGGTTTTATGATTTCGGTGTTGGCCTTCGGGCTAGGCTTAGTTTTGTAGTTAGTTGTCTCGGTGTGTGGACGGGTCATTCGGGTAAACGGATGACGGGTGCATGGCATGTGGGGTCGTGTCGTGTCATGTGACGTGGTTTAATTATGCATTTAAACCATGGTTTAGTTATGCATAGGTGTATGAATGTGATACATGGACATGTGGGTTTATGGATGTTTCTGTGGATGTTAACCCTGGTTAACGAAATGTTAGTTGGGATGGTGGTCCTTCGAAGAAAGCCCGAGAAATGTTAGTTGGAGCAATAGTCCTTCGGTGAAAGCCCGAGAAATGTTAGCTGGGGCGGTGGTCCTTCGGTGAAAGCCCTAGAAGATCTTTGTGTTGTGTGGGTGCATGTGCGTTGATCAAAAGGATAAAAACGTGGTCCTAACAATGCACTTGGGTGTCATAATAGGAGGGATGGAAACGTGGTCCTAACGATGCGCTTGGGTGTGTTGCTCATAGTGGGTTGGGCGTAGTGCATGGATTGCATGAGTTAGCTCGTCGGAGCTTGTGGAAGTCGATTTAGATATGTATATCTGTTCTCTTTGAGGCTCGTACGAGTCGTGTTTTTAAACTTTTTTATTGGCTCTCGTGAGTTGTGATCTAAAACTGTTTCCAAACTATTTTAAGGCTTGAAAGATAGTCTAAAACTACACCTCATTTTCCTAGCATGTTTAGCTTATACTGCATGCTTGTTTAGTTTTTGGTGAGCTTTGGCTCACGGTGTGGGATTTGAAATGTTTTTCAGGTACCGGTTATACAGGTTGATCCGGGGTTGCTAGAGGGGCAGAGGACCAGTAGTCCTCCTTTTTGCTCATTTCGAACATGTATACTGTAACATGTTTTTCGGCGTTGGGGCCGTGCAATGTAAGTCATTTGGCGATTATATACAATGCATGTATAGTTTATTTTGAGAGTGTATTCTTGGGTTGGAAATTATATTTAGTTGTTTGTGGGTGTGTCACTTGACCTAGAGTTTGGGGTGTGACAGTTTGGTATCAGAGCTCTAGGTTCGAATACCTAAGAGCCGTGGGAAGAGAGTATATCACCGTGTGAGGTTGATTGTATGTGCTTGACTGCATGTGTTTAGATATTTTGATAACATGAACATGTTAGCATGTTAAGCATGCGTATGATGTGTATATGTGAGCAAGGAAGTGGAACTGTAGGATTGATTAGTCTTACCTTTGGGAATTTGGATTAACAAACTTAGGAGCCTAGTTAGAAATGCGCTTAGCTGACTGAATTTCTAGCAGGGAATCTGAGTAGGTTATCCAGATTGACGTGTTATTCTTGTCGATTCTCCTCGGTATGTGGGGTTTTGTTTAGCATGAACCTATATAGTTGTGTTAGCATGCTTATGGGGTTAGCGCTTATGTTTATGCTCTGTGTTGCGTTTTATGTTCTGTCCTTTTCATATAGACGCGATATCCACGAGGGGAGGACGAGGCCATGGTCGAGGCTCTGGCCGTTGTTCTGGCCGAAACGACATTCTAGTACCAGTTATTGTGGATGCTAATGCACCCCAAGGACCTGTTGATGGAGATCTATTGCGTGAAATGGTCGGCTCCATTCGGCAGCTGGCTGAGGCCTCTATGGGGAGAGAGAGTGTACCTTATCCGACGGTGACGATCGCAATGCCCGAATTCCGATGTCTAGACCCGCCTACATTTTGTGGGGATCCCAACCCCACGGCAGCCACTGAATGGCTAGAGCTGGTCTCAAAGATCTTGGACACGCTTCAGATAGAGGAAGATGATCTGAGAGTAACTTTTGCTACCTTCCAGCTGAGGGGGAGTGCTCACATGTAGTGGAAGTTTGCCAGGACTACAGTTGGAGGCACTTGGGAGGCATTCACAAAGGTATTTCAGGAGAAATACTTTGAGGGATCAGTATAGAGAGGACTTCCTTTTCCTTACTCAGGGGACGATGACAGTAGTCGAGTATGAGGCTGAGTTTACTAGCTTATCCCTGTTTGCACAACAGATTGTGCCCATTGATGAGTTCCGTACGAAGAGGTTCGAGTGGGGTTTGAGGCCTGCTATTAGTGATCGAGTGGCAGCATGCAAGATGCATGTTTTTACGGAGTTAGTGGAGACCGCCATGAAGGTGGAAGATACTCTGAACGAGATGCGCAGAGACAGTGATAGTATGAGTCAGCAAGACGAGGGACGTGCACAGTCCCGGTGACATAATGATAAGCGTCAATGGACGTTTGGTCCGAGTTCATATCTAGTGCGGTCATATCAGCCATAGTCTTCTGCATCCTCACCTCCCGTAGTCTCAATGGGAAGGCCAGAGCAGTAGGAGTTCTGTTGCTTTTGATGCAGGTAGCCCAGACATCGTGTAATGGAATGCCTGTAGCAAAATTACTCCCAGGGTTTAGTATCGGTTCAGTCACAAGGAAGGGAGTCACAGATTTGTTGTAGATGTGGCTAGCCTTGACATATTCGTAGGGATTATCCCCAGAGAGAGAGTAAGCCGAGTATAGCGGGCACACCAGAGGGTTCATTTGTGCAGGATCGACAGCAGCATCCTGTAGGTCGGACTCCCCGAGCGACAGATAAGGGAACTTTAGTTCAGTTAGTATGGCAGCCGGCAGCGCCAGGCTATGGCAGACAGGGTAGAGCAACACTGCCATGAGTGTATGCCCTTATAGCTCCTAGTTCTTCTAGGGCACCAATTGTGCCAGATGATGCAGATATGCCTTCAGAGAGCAGAGGTACTTTCTAAGTATGCAGGCTTTGAGCCAATTTCTACAACTGTTTGAGAGTTGGTGATGGACTCTGTGAGTGGTGTGCTAGGCAGTGGTTGGTTACGATGTGAGGTTGAGGTGAGTTGTAGATCCCATGTCTTTGAGATAGATGGCCATTATTTACGATGCCTGACCTTGTTTGACTATATCCTTGGAATAGTTTGGCAAGACCATCTCGTATGCCTGTGTCGATTGCGATCGAAGATTTGTTCTTTTAACCTTAAGCTGAATTTCGGGGACAAAATTCCTTTAAGGGGGGTAGAGTTGTGAGACCCTAACCCGTTTTTTTTTTGGCATTTTTCGACGTGCGTTTCGTGTTTATGTGATAGCATGTTTTTATATGCTTTTGATGCATGATTGGGGTAAGATATCCATGCGGGGTAAGTTTCCTGGGCCGTGGGGCATTACGGTGCGAATTTCAAAAATTTTAAAAAAAAAATATTTTGGATTCTTATAATTACTAGAGTTAGATATTTTCAAAAAATATTTTTAAAATATCTCCACTAAGTTTTCTCCTTTTTCTCTCTGCCTTCTCCCTAACTTCTCGAGGGCCCACGGCTCGTTTTTTGACGATGCAATAACGGATCCTTGCTATTGGCATCATGGTCTACGCATCCATCCAAACGAAATTTCATTTCAGCGAAGTTCAATTTTGCACGTGGATCAAGACATTGAGTTTTTAACTCACCGAGGTAAGATCCTATACTCTCATATCTTATGAGGGGGCAACGTGTAATCGTGTGTGTTTTTACAGGTTAGATTGCTGTAGATCTGATTTTGTTTAAAAGTTGGATTTTGGGTATAAAACTCGTTTTTAGTCGATTTCGGTGGATGGAATCGGGTGTCGGGAGTTTCTTTAGTGGTCTTGGTATTAGGCCTAAGCGTGTGGATGTCCGAAGTTGTTGGACGGAGGTTTTGAGGTGTCGAATCGAGGTTTGGAGAGCTAAACCCGTTGCTTAAAAATTGTTTCCGCCTCAGCCCAGTCGACTAGACCGAGGGGTTAGTCGATTGGATCTTGGTTTACGAGGTTCGGTCTACTGGACAGTGCTCCTAGGCATTTTTAGCCTTTTTAGTGTGTTTTCAAACGACTGGGGGTTGGGGTCCAGTCGACTGAGGTGCTGGGTTGTGTGTTTATGGTTTGGTGGTCGGGTTTTGGGGTTCGATTAATCGTGTTGTGGTTTCGGGGGTCGTGTAGTGGCATCGGGTGTTTGTTTAAGTACTGTCCTCGGGTGACGTGCATGGTTAGACGTGGGTGTTGGTGCACGGTTAGGTGCGTGGTGTTTATTCACCGTCAGGTTTATGTTGGGCCCGTGTGGTCGTCGTAGGTTTACGATGGCCGTGTCGGGCATGTTTGGGGCCGTGATTCTTTTGGGAAAAAGACGTTGGTTTGTGAAAATCAGGGTTTTATGATTTCCCTGTTGGCCTTCGGGCTAGGCTTAATTTTGTAGTTAGTTGTCTCAGTGTGTGGACGGGTCGTTTAGGTAAACGGGTGATGGGTGCGTGGCATGTGGGGTCATGTCGTGTCATGTGACGTGGTTTAATTATGCATTTAAACCCTGGTTTAGCTATGCATAGGTGTATGAATGTGACAGATGGACATGTGGGTTTGTGGATGCTTTTGTGGATGTTAACCCTGGTTAACGAAATGTTAGTTGGGATGGTGGTTCTTCGGAGAAAGCCCGAGAAATGTTAGTTCGAGCAGTAGTCCTTTGGTGAAAGCCCAAGAAATGTTAGCTGGGGCCGTGGTCCTTCGGTGAAAGCCCGAAAAGATCTCTGTGTTGTGTGGGTGCATGTGCGTTGATCGGAAGGACGAAAACGTGGTCCTAATGATGCACTTAGGTGTGGTAATCGGAGGGATGGAAACGTGGTCCTAACGATGCGCTTGGGTGTGTTGCTCATAGTGGGTTGGGCGTAGTACATAGATTGCATGAGTTAGCTCGTTGGAGCTTGTAGAAGTCGGTTTAGATATGTATACCTGTTATCTTTGAGGCTCGTGCGAGTCGTGTTTTTGAACTTTTTAATTGGCTCTCGTGAGTTGTGATCTAAAACTATTTCCAAACTATTTTAAAGCTTAAAAGATAGTCTAAAACTACACCTCGTTTTCCTAGCATGTTTAGCATATACTGCATGCTTGTTTAGTTTCTACTGAGCTTTGGCTCACGGTGTGGGATTTGAAATATTTTTCAGGTATCGGTCACACATGTTGATCCAGGGTTGCTGGAGGGGCGAAAGACCAGTAGTCTTCCTTTTTACTCGTTTCGAACATGTATACTATAACATGTTTTTCGGCGTTGGGGCCGGGTAATGTAAGTCATTTGGCGATTATATACAATGCATGTATAGTTTATTTTGAGAGTGTATTCTCGGGTTGGAAATTATATTTGGTTATTTGTGGGTGTTTTACTTGACCTAGAGTTTGGGGTGTGACAGTTTGGTATCAGAGCTCTAGGTTCGAATACCTAAGAGCCATGGGAAGAGAGCATATCACCGTGTGAGATTGATTGCGTGAGCTTGACTGCATGTGTTTAGATGCTTTGATAACATGAACGTGTTAGCATGTTAAGCATGAGTATGATGTGTATATGTGACCATGGAGGTGGAACTGTAGGATTGATTAGTCTTATCTTTGGGCATTTGGATTAACAAACTTGGGAGCCAAGTTAGAAACGCGTTTAGCTAACTTAATTTCTTGCAAGAAATCTGAGTAAGTTTTCCAAATTGACGCGTTATTGTTGTCGGTTCTCCTCGATATGTGAGGTTTTGTTTAGCATGAACCTATATGGCTATGTGTTACGTGCTTATGGGGTTAGCGTTTATGTTCCTGCTGTGTGTTGCGTCTTATGTTCTATCCTTTTCATATAGACGCGATGTCCACGCAGGGAGGACGAGGCCGTTGTAGTGGCCGTGGCCGTGGTTCTGGCCGAAGGGACATTCTAGTCCCAAATATTGGGGATGCTAATGCACCCCAAGGACCTGTTGATGGAGATCTGTTGCGTGAAATGATCAGCTTCATCTGGCAGCTGGCTGAGGCCTTATGGGGAGGGAGAGTGTTCCTGATTCGAGGGCGACGATCGCAATGCCCAAATTTTGACGTCTAGACCCTCCTACATTTTTTGGGGATCCCAACCCCATGGTAGCCACTGAACGGCAAGAGCTGGTCACTAGGATCTTGGAGACGCTTCAGATAAAGGAATATGATCTGAAAGTTACTTTGTCTACCTTCCAGCTGAGGGGGAGTGCTCACATATAGTGGAAGTTTGCCAGGACTATAGTTGGAGGCACTTGAGAGGCATTTATGAAGGTATTTATGGAGAAATACTTTTCGACAACTTTGAGGGATCGGTATAGAGAGGACTTCCTTTTTCTTACTCAGGGGACGATGACAGTAGTCGAGTATGAGGCTGAGTTTACTAGCTTATCTCGATTTGCACAGGAGATTGTGCCCATGATGAGTTTCGTAGGAAAAGGTTTGAGAGGGGTTTGAGGTCCGCTATTAGAGATCGAGTGGTAGCATTCAGGATGCATGTTTTTACGGAGTTAGTGGACACCGCCATGAAGGTGGAAGATACTTCGAACGAGATGCGCAGAGATAGAGACTGTAGGAGTCAGCAAAACGAGGGACGTGCACAGTCCCAAGGACGTAATGATGAGCGTCAATGGACGTCTGGTCTGAGTTTGTATCAAGTGGGGTCATAGCAATCATAGTCGTCTGCATCCTCAACGGGAAGGCCAGAGCAGTGTGAGTTTCGTAGCTTCCGATGCAGGTAGCCCGGACATCGTGTAATGGATGGCCTGCAGCGAAAGTAGTCCCAGAGTTCAGTATCAATTCAGTAACAGGAAAGGGAGTCATGGATTTGTTATAGATGTGGCCAGCCTAGACATATTCGTAGGGATTATCCCTAGAGAGAGAGTGTGCCGAGTACAGTGGGCACACCAGAGGGTTCATTTGTGTAGGATCGACAACAGCATCCTCCAGGTCAGACTTCCTGATCGACAGATAGGGGAACTTTAGTTCAGTCAGTACGGTAGCCGGCAGCGCCAGGCTAGGGCGAACAGGGTAGAGAGACACTGCCACAAGCGTATGCCCTTATAGCTCCCAGTTCTTCTAGAGCGCCAATTGTGCCAGATTATGCAAATATGCCTTTAGCGAACAGAGGTACTTTCTGAGTATGCAGGCTGTGAGCCAGTTTATACATCTGTTTGAGAGTTGGTGATGGACTCTGTGAGTGGTGTGCTAGGTTGTGGTTGGTAACGATGTGAGGTTCGAGTGAGTTGTAGATCCCGTGTCTTTGAGATAGATGGCCATTATTTAGGATGCCTAACCTTGTTTGACTATATCCTTGGAATAGTTTAGCAGACCATCTTGTATGCCTGTGTCGATTGCGATCGACGGTTTGTTGTTTTAACCATAAGTTGAATTTCGGGGACAAAATTCCTTTAAGGGGGGCTAGAGTTGTGAAACCTTGGACCGTTTTCTTTTTCGGCATTTTTCGACGTGCGTTTTGTGTTTATGTGATAGCATGTTTTATATGCTTTTGATGCATGATCGGGGTAAAATATGCATGCGGGGTAGGTTCCCGGGGCCGTAGGGCGTTGCGGTGCGTATTTTAAAAATTTTAAAAAAATGATATTTTGGATGCCTATAAATTTATGGAGTTAGATATTTTCAAAAGATATTTTTAAAATTTCTCCACTAAGTTTCCTCCTTTTTCTCTCTGCGTTCTCTCTAACTTCTCGGGGGCCTGGGGCTCGATTTTTGACAATCCAACAGCGGATTCTTGCTATTGGCATCATGGTCTACACATCCATCCAAACAGAATTTCATTCCGACGAAGTTCGATTTTACGCGTGTATCAAGGTATCGAGTTTTTAACTCACCGAGATAGGATTCTAGACTCACATGTCTTATAAGGGTGCTACGTATAATCGTGTGTGTTTTTACCTGTTAGATTGTTGTAGCTCTAATTTTGTTTAAAAGTTGTGTTTTGGATATAAAACTCGTTTTTAGTCGATTTCGGTGGATGGAATTGGGTGCTGGGAGTTTCTTTAGTGGTCTTGGTATTAGGCCTAGGCGTGTGGATGTCCGAAGGTGTTGGACAGATGTTTTGAGGTGTCGAATCAAGGTTTGGAGAGCTAAACCCGTTGCTCGAAAACTATTTTCGCCTCAGCCCAGTCAACTGGAGCGAGGGGTCAATCGACTAAATCTTGGTTTGTGAGGTTCAGTCGACTGGATCGTGCGGTTTGGTCAACTGGACAGTGCTCCTGGGCATTTTTAGCCTTTTCAGTGTGTTTTCAGTCGACTGGGGGTTGGGGTCCAGTCGACTGAGGTGTTGGGTTGTGTGTTTGTGGTTTGGTGGTCGGGTTTTGGGGTTCGATTGATTGTGTTGTGGTTTTGGGGGTCGTGTAGTGGCCTCGGGTGTTTGTTTAAATACCGTCCTCGGCTGACGTGCATGGTTAGATGTGGGTGTTGGTGCACGATTAGGTGCGTGGTGTTTATTCACCGTCGGGTTTGTGTTGGGTGTGTGTGGTCGTCGTGGGTTTGCGATGGCTGTGTTGGGCGTGTTTGGGGCTTGTGGTTCTTTTGGGAAAAAGACGTTGGTTTGTAAAAATTGAGGTTTTATGATTTTGGTGTTGGACTTCGGGCTAGGCTTAGTTTTGTAGTTGGTTGTCTCGGTGTGTGGATAGGTCGTTCGGGTAAACGGATGATGGGTGCATGGCTTATGGGGTCGTTTCGGGTCATGTGACGTGGTTTAATTTTTCATTTAAACCCTGGTTTAGTTATACATAGGTGTATGAATGTGATAGATGGACATGTGGGTTTGTGGATGTTAACCCTGGTTAACGAAATGTTAGTTGGGATGGTGGTCCTTCGGTGAAAGCCTGAGAAATGTTAGTTGGGGTAATAGCCCTTCGGTGAAAGCCTGAGAAATGTTAGTTGGGGTAATAGTCCTTCGGTGAAAGCCCGAGAAATGTTAGCTGGGGCAGTGGCCCTTCGGTGAAAGCCTGAGAAGATCTTTGTGTTGTGTGGGTGCATGTACGTAGATTGGAAGGACGGAAACGTGGTCCAACGATGCACTTGGGTGTGGTAATCGGAGGGACTTAAACGTGGTCCTAACGATGTGCTTGGGTGTGTTGCTCATAGTGAGTTGGGCGTAGTGCATGGATTGCACGAGTTAGCTCGTCGGAGCTTGTGGAAGTCGATTTAGATATGTATACCTATTCTCTTTTAGGCTCGTGCGAGTCGTGTTTTCAAACTTTTTTATTGGCTCTCATGAGTTGTGATCTAAAACTATTTCTAAACTGTTTTAAGGCTTGAAAGATAGTCTAAAACTACACCTCGTTTTCCTAGCATGTTTAGCTTATACTGCATGCTTGTCTAGTTTCTGCTGAGCTTTGGCTCACGGTGTGGGATTTGAAATATTTTTCAAGTACCGATCACGCAGGTTGATCCGGGGTTGCTAGAGGGGCGGAAGACCTATAGTATTTCTTTTTGCTCGTTTTGAACATGTATGCTATAACATATTTTTCGGCGTTTGGGCCATGTAGTGTAAGTCATTTGGTGATTATATACAATGCATGCATGATTTATTTTGAGAGTGTATTCTCGGGTTGAGAATTATATTTGGTTGTTTGTGGGTGTTTTACGTGACTCGGAGTTTGGGGCGTGACACCTAAAATCATATATTAATATACAATTAATTAATAAAATATAACATAGTAACAAAAATGACCAAATTGCCCTTGCATGACCGGTCACGAAGGAGAATGCGCCTAAAAGCTATTTTTTGCCTTTTTAAGCTCAAAAATTAAAAAAAGATGTATTAATTAAGCATTATTTTGATCCAATACTTTTTATACAAGTAATATATATAATAATATAATAATGTAGGTCAACAAAAGTAAACAACTAATTATTTAAAATCTCTACACAATAAATAAGTTAAAAAGCCAATTTTAGTCAAACTAACTTAATTTAGCTTAAAAGCTACACTTGTTTAATTAATTGCTATCAATATTATGGTAAATCATGAGAAGACTAAATTAATTATTAATACATTAATATAATAGATTTTAGTAGGTTTAGATTCTAAAAATATACATAAAATTAAATTTTTATGCATTTTCTTGAACAAAATAGTACCAAAACACAATTTAATACATAAATTAATGCAAAAACAGCTTTTGAGGATCCCCAAACAGCCCTAGCCGAATTCCTTTGCTGCCATGGTCTGAATATATCTCTCAAATAACCCCCACCTCTCATGCAACCAATAGCAATTTACAAAAATTCAAATTTAAAACTATTTGCAATAATTAATCTCCATTATAATTTCTAGGGATAATTACGCTTACCTCTCTTGAGGTTTAAGCTTATTATAGGGACCATCCCTGTAGTTTCTGAAATTACACTAACCTCTCCTGAGATTTAATTTTTAACATCAATTGTACTAAACTGTTAAAATTTTCGTTAAAATTTAACGAAAACCGTCCCAAAACCACCATTCAAATCACATTTTTCCCCCAAAACCATCCTTCCCACCCCAAAATCACCCTTCCGAAAACCACCCTACCGTTGAAATTTGGGGTGAGAATGGTGGTTTTGGGGGGAGAAAGGTGGTCTGGGGGTGGTAAGGGTGGTTTTGGGGTGGGACGGGCGATTTTCCTTAAATTTTAACGAAAATTTTAACAGTTTGGTGTAATTGATGTTAAAAATTAAATCTCAATTGAGGTTAATATAATTTTAGAGACCACAGGGGAGGTCCCTGTAATAAGTTTAAACCTCATGGGAAATAAGTGTAATTATCCCTAATTTCTATTATAAAAACACACCTCAAACACTCTTCCCTTTCACACATTCGACTGAGAGAGGTGAGAGAGGGTTATCCAAAATTTCTCTACGTGTTCTCAAGAAAAAAAGGAGAGAAGAAGGAGGGAAGAAAGAAGGAGAGGCTAGGAGGAAGCAAGGACAAGGCATTGAAGCTAAGACCCTTTCTTCCTCAACTATTTAAGCATCAAAAGATATAAGCAACTCCCTTAATCCTTCTGATATTCTCCTTTAAGATACCCCTCAATTCATCTCTATAACAAACCCTAAGAAAAAGAAATAAAGAATAACTCAAAAAAAGGCGTTGTAGATGCAAATAGTGGATTGCTATGGTAAGATTGTGCTTTGTATGTACTTGCATGTATATATTTTTGAGTTTTATGGCTTAAACATGTTCTGGAGTTTTGGTTCATATGAGTTTAAGACATGCATGCAAAGAAAACACATAAAAATTGCACACAACACAAGCTAAGCAACTAAAACCCTAGATAACTTAATTTTCTGGACTTACCTACTTTCTACCACTAACCTTAAAACACCATAACTAAATGTAGAAAAATAATCTTAAAGGCATATTTGTGTCCAGATTTATCCTTTTGAGTTCTCTTTCATATAAAATTGGTTTGAAGTGATTTTGTTGAGTAGAACTCCAAATGTGTCATTTTTTTCAAAGAGTGTCAAATTTTGACCACTCTAAGTTGCAGACCTAAAAACCTTAAGTTAGGATGAGAACCGAGCTTAGGTCAAAACATAAACCTTGTAGAGGATATATTTATATTTTTTTCCACCAAAAAGTAGCCACAAATACGATGTCTGGATAGGAAAAAACGCTTCCCAAAGTCACTGTTGAGGTTTAGTGACTGACAGACCTCTCTGTCACACATTTTTGTGAGGCCCAAAACCCAACTTTTTAAAAGTCAAATCCAAAGGTGGTAAACATGAAAATTGTAGCTAACATATTAAGCTAAATACTAAGAAACAATCAGCCCAAAATACCCTCAGATGAAACCGCAAAGGTTTTGAGCACTCTCTATTAAAAACATATTCTGCAGACCCTTTTTAAGCTAACTGAACCTTTTTTATAAATTGCCTAAAATCTCAAGATTTTCCCAAACAATGTGCCCTATCACAAAACATGAAATTTGTAAGGGACACCTTAAACTAAAAGCTCACCAAATATCAGACCTAGAGCCCTGGAATTGATGCCCCAAAATAGTGGCCAATAGAGGCCCAATTTCTGTGTCTTTCTCTGCAAAATGCTGAGTGCTTTTGTACTAAAATCAAATAAATGGCCCATGTGCCCTAGGATCTAACCTTAGTGACAAACATGGAAGTTGTAGGGAATAATTTTATCTAAGTGGTGTTAAAATATCAAAAATTATATCTAGGTCTAAGTACCTAAAAATACTGTCGCAACTTTAAAACTAGCAATTAAACTTTTACCTAATATTGGCTATGTGTTCGAATGACGTGTTACTTATGGAACTTGAGTATGTGAACCTTATATGAACTTTGTGGGTAATTAATGTATGAAAGTGATGCTTTTAATGAACTCATGCCGATGGTTCGATTCTACATTATATAAATTGTGATTATGCTTCGCATGCTTGTACGTGATGCTTTAGCAAGTTGTACCATATGTCCTACCATGTTTATATGCTATGCTATGATTAATTGCACACGAGAAGCATATTTCACATCATGAGCATTCTTACATTTCATCTTGGGTTGTTAGAGTCCCTTTCGTTTCCTTCAATTGGGTTAAGTAACATGAAAATCATTTACTCAGTGATAGTGGATCTAGAACGTCCTTGATTGCCATATTGATATTGAATTAGAGGTTTTTAATTATAAAATGGGGGATTTAGGCCCCATGGGTTCATCACTAGATTTATTTAGACTTTGGGTTGACGCTTAACGAGTATCCTAGTACTTAATGTGGGATTGTTGGCCCATATAAGGGTGGTTGATAACTGGGTGGCCTGCCCCCACGCTGTTGCCATTGAGTAAAATGGTTAAGGCATGTAGTCAAGGCGAGCGTTTACCTTTCACAACGAGGCTAGGATAGGTTAAGTGATCAATATGCCATCAAGTCTACTCTTTAATTCCCGGTGTGGAATTCATGATTATGTTCTGAAAGTACTTTGGCTTGGGCATATGCATTGCATTCATCTGCGTCACGCACTCGCACCACTGTTATTATATGTGCTTATCCTGTTGAAAATGATAAATTGTCTATCTCTCTATCCCTTAAATTTGTATTGGGTATTATACGATATGTATTGTAGGATATCTTGTTATGAGTTTGTTAGATGGTTTAGAAAATTTGCTTCTGAGTTTCGGCTCATGACATTCGTGCCACAGGTGAAGAAGGAGGACCTTTCAAGAAAGGCGTGTTCATAGAGGAAGAAGACCTCGAAGAAGTGGAAGAGTGGCAAGAGCCGGTTAACCGCAACGACGCAATTTGAAGACGTAGGACGCTTACTTTTGGATCTTTTGTTTAGTTTTTCACGGGCATATTGTAACTTTTGTTGAATTTTCTAGATGACTGTAATTATTAGGTATTTTGAACAACTCAGAACCGTTAATAATGTAGTAACTATCTTATGTACCTATGAATATTCAGCTAGAATATGTTCCTTATTTCTCGACATACCCGGGGAACGGGGGTGTCACATAAGGTACCAAGTTCAGAATGTAAGTCGATATCTCTAAAGTGAGTCCCCAAAATGAATCTGGTAAACCTGAATAACTCATCATAGACCTTACCATTTCCATAGGAGTCCTATTCCTTCTTTTTGCTACACCATTCTGCTGTGGAGTGCCAGGTGCAGTCAATTGGGATGTAATCCCCTCTGATGACAAGTAGTCCTTAAACACTTCAAAAAGGTATTCCCCACTACGACCGGATCGTAGTGATTTGATACTTTTACACAGACGCTTCTCCACCTCCGCGTTGAATTTCTTAAATTTTTCAAAGCATTCAGACTTATGGTGCATCAAGTAAATGTATCTATACCTTGAGTAGTCATCAATGAAACTAACGAAGTATTCAAAGCCGCCTTTAGGATTTTTTAAATTTCTCAAAGCATTCAAACTTACGGTGCATCAGGTAAATGTATCCATACCTTGGGTAGTCATCAATGAAACTGACAAAGTACTCAAAGCCATCTCTAGCCTGAATTGTCATAGGACCACACACATCAAATAAATCAGCTCTAACGGTTCGTTAGATCTATAGCCTTTGGCAAAAAATAGCCTCTTGGTCATCTTATCCTCTAACAAAGATTCACATACTGGAAGTGCTTCCACTTCTATTTGTTGGAGGCAATACTGCCAAGATCATTGTTTTTGTAAACAATTTTGGAGAAAAAATTAACTGGACGGGCAAAAGCCGAAACGGGTTTCAGATAAAATTTTTGACAAAGAACGATCAAAATAAAAGCTGTGCAACCAAAGTTAATTTAGATAAATACCTCTTGTCGATCTAATCTTCAACTACGACTTGATTCCGAGTTAAAGCTCCAGTTAGATCTTCTACTGTACTCCCTTACGCGATCCTCGAAAGTAGTGTGGGTTACGATCCTCCGAGAACTCGTACTGGCAAAACCCCGATATATTTAAGTCTTGAAAGACAAAAATAAAATCATAATAATAATGATATATGAACTATCAATCTCAAGCTGGTTCAACCTACCCGCGTATATATAGGGTTACAACAGGGACCTGAGGAGTAATTATGAGTTAGACTTCCAATGGAACACAAACACCTACTAGAGATTTCTACAATAATGGAAAGACATACAGCGGTTTCTGCAATTTTTATAAAATACTAAATTACAATTAACACCACTAAAGAACTATAATTGCACTCTGACCCATAATCTCAAGACCTTCTTGCATTGAGTTCTTGTTATTAAATGCTAACTATTTTTTCCCACGTTAAGATTTCTGATACCCGCCAATTAAATTTAATTATTGATAATTTAATTTAATCGGTATCTTGATATTCCTTAAACCCTTCCGCTTAACTTATTTGACTGTCGAATAATCAAATCCACCTGCGTGGTTTGGCCCAGTCAAACTTATAAGCATATTTAAGGGGGTATCGTCAATCCCAATATTCGGGACGTGAATTCCGTCAATAATTAATATTTGCCATATAAATAATACCGCTATCCAACTCACTAGGAATATAGATCCATATAAGATCGCACTCTCTAATGAATCAAAACAATGATTAATAAATATATGCAAATCAATAATTATTTCAAGATTAAGAGGATAAGCACTATTCATAATAACCTTGGGGTGTAAATTAATTTATATAGTCAGTACAAAATTAATTATCCCAAATGTCCCGTTTAATACACACAAAGTGTACTAGCACAGAGAGTCGAAACAATAGACGACGCTATTATATGTTTCCCGTAATCAAGATAGGTGTACTAAAACTCTGTGCTACAGTCGTACCGATGGTATGTTCATTTTCATCTAAACTGTGAACATAAAACTTATATTCTGCAAGAACCTAAAATTTGATCTTCTGTGTGTACGCCATACTCTACACACCAGATTAAATATTATACATAATATTGAATATCCATGCATATCAAAGAAATGATGCACATTTATTGCTCATAAAGATTCTCATAAAATGAAAAACTAATTTTATTAAAATAAAATTAAATACTAAAAACATAGTTTTTAGTATACCAATCTTAACACCAATGAACTCAAGAATTCATCTTCTACCAGTTTGTTTATTATTTTTAAATTAATATAACCCAAACGTAAATGCCAAAGAAACGTTTGGTTCATTAAAGAAAAAAATCTTTATCTTATATGGTAATATAGATGTATTATTCGTTTTAGTCAGTTGTAGTGTATGAGAGATTGGAGTAATAATATAAAGATCATCCACCAATGTACCAAAACAGATAACTCATTTATTATCCTCAATAACCACAGTGTTATTAAAAAAATCAAATATCCGTCTTTAGCCAATCTAAAAATGAAAATTAAGTTCCTTCTAATGGCAAGTACATAAAGACAATCCCTCAATATTAAAACTCAATCTCTACCAAAACTAAGATTGACATCTCTTACTGCAACTACTGTTACCTTTGTATTATTGCCCATATGTAGGTAAATTTTTCCATCACTAAGTTGTCAAGTTTTTCAGAACCCCAGCAATGAATTATAGACATGATTAGTGGCACATGTATCTACACACCAGGTACCGATGGATAACACCGTTAAATATGTTTTCACAACCAGTGAACAGAAATTATCTTGTTTATTCTTCCTTTTGAGAAATACTGGACATAACTTTTTCTAGTGCCGGGTCTGGTTGTAGTGAAAACATCTGCCTTTTTGCTTTTTCACACAAGTCTGTGGCCTACTAACTACTCTAGAAACATCGTCCTCCTATTTCTGAAACATTTTCTTCTTTTTGTCTTTTGGCTTAGAGGAAGAACCATTTTTAGAAACAAATAAATTTTCTGGTATTGAAAGAATACCATTTGTAGTTAAAGCTATATCCAAATTACATATTTATTCAACAAACCGTTAATTATGATGAGCAAAACTTTAAATTTATTTTAATTTGGTTC
>JAOTRH010477460.1:0-22116 GCA_034768845.1 Heliamphora exappendiculata
GTGGGGCTGGTCGATTTTCGCGTGGACTTTCCACACGCCTTATAATCCGTATACCAAGACCTACACGGTCACGGCTGGCGCGGGAACCGGCTCAGATGCTGCCGTGCCAGTGGCCAAGGCAACTCCGCTGATTGATCCCTTCGGCCAGGTCAAGGCGCAGGACTGGCCTGAAAAGGTGAAGTCCGTGGATGAATTGCAGGCCGATGTGAAGAGCGAGGAGGATTACTATGCCAGCCTGACGGTGCCGACCTTCGATAAATTTGGCGGATTTCCCGGCAGCAAGGAGAAGTTGGGACTTCAAGCGACCGGCTTTTTTCACGTCGAGAAGAAAGGGAAATGGATCCTGGTTGATCCGGATGGAAACGCCTTCTTCCACCTCGGCATTTGTGCCTTTGCCCCGGGAGACGACTACACTTGGGTCGCCGGACGCCACGGGATGTACGAGTGGCTGCCTCCGCTGGAAAGCGAATACAAGACGGCCTACCACCCCGGCAACGGCAGCGATGCCTTTTCCTTTTATGTCGCCAACACGATTCGCAAGTACGGCAAACCTTTCAACCTGGAAGAATTCCAGGCGCGGATGATCGAACGGGTGCGTAAATTTGGCTTCAATTCGATCGGCGCCTTTTCGCCCTCGACCGCGGCGTCTCATGCGGCGAATTTTCCCTATGTTACCTCCATGCCGCTCGATCCCTGGACGGGGCACATCAAATTTATTCCTGGCATAGCTCAAACCTGGGATCCCTTCGACGACAACAATCGCAAGCAGATCGACCTCAACTTTGCCAAGAGTGTAACGGCAAAAAAAGACGACCCTCTTCTGATCGGTTACTTCCTCAGCAATGAACCGCTTTACGAGGACATTCCCAAGGTCGTGCCGTCGCTCAAGGGCTCAGTCTGGGCCTGCAAGCGGGCTCTCGTGAAGTTGCTCAACGACAAGTATAAAACCGTGGATGCTTTCAATACGGCTTGGGGAACTTCGGCCCAATCGTTCGACGCGCTTGAGGACATGCCGCTGGCGGTCGACACCCAGGCCGCATTCGAGGATATGCATGACTATACCGGACTATTTTTTGAGACTTATTTCAAGCTG
The DNA here is from genome assembly GCA_034768845.1 of Heliamphora exappendiculata. Taxonomy (NCBI): domain Eukaryota; kingdom Viridiplantae; phylum Streptophyta; class Magnoliopsida; order Ericales; family Sarraceniaceae; genus Heliamphora; species Heliamphora exappendiculata. The sequence goes on from JAOTRH010477460.1 coordinate 1,094, forward strand.
GTGACCGACACCTTTCACAAGTACGACACGACCCATCTATTGATCGGTAATCGCTTTCAGCCTGGGACGATCAACAACGAGCAACTCTGCCGCATCGCGGGCAAATATCTCGATGTTATGTCCTTTAACTATTACACCGACCCGGTCGACAAGGATTTCCTGAATCGCATCTATGGATGGACGGGAAAACCAATGTTTCTCAGTGAGTTCTATTGGACCTCTCCAAAGGAATCGGGGCTTATCGGCGGCAGCGATTTCCCTACCCAGCAGGGACGAGGTCTCGCCTATCGCAACTATGTCGAACAAGCCGCTTCCCTCGATTACGTCATGGGGATCGAGTGGTTTACCCTGATCGACCAAGCCACCACCGGACGCTGGTTCTCTAGATACAACGGGGAAAGGAACAATACCGGACTCTTCAGCGTAGCGGACCGCCCGTGGAAACCGATGCTGACCGAAATGGCGAAGACCAACGAGAGTATCTACGATGTCTGGTTGGGCGGGCAAAAACCTTACGCCTTTGACAATCCGCGCTTCACCTTGGTCGGCATCAATTCAAACCGCATGGCATCTGTGCCGCGCGCTCTCGGCCCGATCAAGGTCGACGGCACAACGCAAAACTGGCCGGGTATTCCTCCGGAAGTGATTTCCGGCAAGAGGATCGTTTTCGGTTCCGCTGCCGGCGGTCTGGAGGGGACTTTCAAACTCTGCTGGGACGATGCGAATCTCTATATTCTCGCCAGCGTAGTCGATCCTACCCCGATGAAGAACACGAAGAAGGGGGGCGACTTGTGGTCCGGCGATGGTCTCGAACTTTTTCTCGGGGCTGAAAAGCCAGACCAGACCGGCGCATTGTTGTTTTCCGACCGGCATCTTTTGCTTGGAGCCACGGGAGCGGGCGAGGCACCTTTCTACTATGCCAACTCGCCCCACCAATACGGTTGCGAGACGATTGTCGTGCCTGGAAGTGACGGGAAAAGTTATACGCTCGAGGCCGCCATTCCGTGGGAAGCACTTGGCACCAAGCCGCAGGCAGGGCAGGAATTGCTCTTTGACGTCGCCTTTAACAACAGCGACGATGGTACGTATCGCAACGTCCAATTGATGTGGAACGGTACTGGCAAAAACTCGGGCGACCGCACCCATTGGGGCCATGCCAAGCTTCTGCCCTAATATCGTCCCCAGGCGTTAGGACGAGAGAGCAAGTCATCTGGTTTTATGCCTTTCCTCCAACGCGTTACCTTTATGAGTGAATTAGCATCCATCCAGAATCCTCTTCCCGACCAGCCCATCGACCAGCTCATCGTTAATTGCCATCGACGTCCGCTGACGCGCACACTGCATAAAATTTCCACTGGTGCGTTGACCGTCGGTTTTTTGGGAGGATCCATCACCGCTGAATACGGCAACGGCCAGAACTGGCCCAACCCTGTCGCGAGTTGGCTTGCGGAAACTTTCCCCCAAATACGGATTACCGTCGAGAACGCTGCCATTGGGGCCACCGGCAGTGATTCCGCCTGCCTTCGCGCTGAGCGTGAAATCATTGCTCGTGATTGCGATCTCACTTTCGTCGAGTACGCGGTGAACGATTTTGACGATCCCATTCCACGCCGCAATCGCAGTCGTGAGGGACTGCTCCGCAAGCTTCTGGCCGCCGGGCAGGACATCATTCTCGTGTACACCTATCGTCAGGATTTTTATTCCGAGATGATCGAGGGCAAGGTGCCTGCCTCAATCGCCGAGTTCGAAGTCATGGCGGAACACTACGGGATCAGCTCCGTCTGGATGGGGCTAGCTGCTCTGCGCGACGTCTGTGCCGGTCATATGAAATGGGAGGATTGGCTGCCCGATGGACTCCATCCTCAGTTTCACGGCAGCTGGCGTTATGCCCAGGCCGTTATGACATTCCTTCAAGTCGAACTGTCCAAGGAAAAAATTGCCACTGCCCTGCCGCCGTCATCGTCAACATTACCTCCCCTTCTTTTTGAGCGGAACTGGCAAAACGCCAAGGTCTTGCCTTTCACCTCGGTGCGTACGGTTGGCCCCTGGGTGCTCAAGCGTTTCTCCTCGCTAGAGCATGTGGATCAGGCTCTCGAAACCCATACTCCAGGAGCCCGGTTGGATTTTGATTTTGTCGGACATGGCATAATCTTGATTTTTCAATACGGGAAGCGCTCCGCTGAATTTATCTATCGCATCGATGGCGGAGAATGGGTGACCGTGAACCGTCCGCGGTATGACTGGAGTGGCGATCGCAATATGGTCCGGGCCACTTTCCTCACGGAAGATTTGCCCACGGGCCGACACCACTTTGAAATGGTCATTACCCATGGCAACCGTACCGATTGCACGGGTACGGAGTGCCGGCTGGCCTCGATTGGCATACTCGGCTAGATGCCATGGTGATTGAAATTTCTTATATACGTTCTGTGAATTCCTTGATTGGGAGCCAAGTGCAAATTCGCTTGCCGTTCCAACTGTCCACGGAAGCGTAATCGACCATTTGGATGGTGCCTCCTCTTACCGGAACAGTGAATTGCATTCTCGTGGCGGGCTGGGCGGGCGGTACTGAGATGATATCCACATATCCGTTCTTTGAAACGATATCGACGGGCTCATGGTAATTAACATCAATGTTTTCGTCGCGGGCCAATACAATGGGGCCGTGAATGAGGGCTTGGAAGTGATCACCGCGCCGATTGCTACCATGGGGCGCGGCAACGATCCTGCAGCGCATGTCGATATTCAATTCGATTGTGTCACCGGAAGACCAAGGGCGATCAATGGACGCATACTGTCCTGAGATCGCCTCGAACGACTGATCATTCACCCTTAATTCCGTTCGTGCACTCCAGGATGGAATGCGCAGTCTGATCGTGAATTGCTCCAATTCCACGCGCCTCACCATGATACGGACAAGGCCCGATTTGGGGTAATCCGTTATGATCTCCAAATCCACTGTTTTTCCCAGTGGCGTAGGAATACAGGCCGTTCCGGCGTTATAGAGATTAATCACCGGACCGGACTCGGAAGTCATCACGGCCACGACAGGAAGGTAAGCGAGGCCCATGGGACCATTCAGATTGCAGCAGCTGACATGTAGATGGCCGAAGTCCCAGCCCCAGCCCGTTGGATTCGTCTTCACCCCATTCAAAAGATTCACATAACTAAAGCCGTCGCCTTGCGGCTTCATCGCCCCGAGCAAACCGTTATAAGCATACTTCTCGATCTCATCGACCGCAGTGGATTCCCCCGTAAGGCGAACAACCTGGCTGCAAAGTTTCAGCCAGGTAACTCCCGTGCATGTTTCCATCATGCGCTTAATGTCGGGATTGGTTTGCTCAAGGGCCGTATTGTCCCAGGCCTCTCCCATGACGGCGGGATGATGCGGCTCATCGCCCCCTCCGTTTCCAATCAACGTTATTTCCTTTTCCCGGATTTTGTGAAAAAGATTCAACGCGGCCGTTTTCCAGCGTTCGTTGCCTGTGACCCGGTAATATTCGATGAGTCCTTCAAAGAGAGACATCATCTCATAAGCTTTGGGATAGGGGCCGCCGATGTTGACGGGATCCTTTCCGTCGTAGGCTTCCGTGATGATATTATAATTCAGGGCACCGCCTTCGACTTCGACGATATAGCGGGCGAAATCGAGGTATCGCGGAAAACCGGTCAAATGATACAAGCTCATGATCGGCTCCAGGATGGAACTCGATTCGATGTGATTGGCGCTCCAGCCCTGATCGACGATGCGGGTTTTAGGCGGAGGCCCTATCTGTTCGATTGTCGCATCGGCTTCGTCAATCATCGCCTTCAAAACGGACGGTGCCGGGTCCACGTTCTCGTAGTACCCACAGAGTCCCAGCAGCACATATTTCCTCTCCCACAGGTCGCCGCCTTTTCCATCTGGCTGATCGGGAATGGCCGAGCAGCTAATGCTGCCATTCGCCCGCTTCGTCGTTAAAAGATCCTCCACCGTCGTGCGAAGAATCTCCTTCAATTCAGCATCCCGTGTGTAACGGTAGAACATGCAACCCGACCTGACCGCCTTGCCCCACATTTCACCCGTGGCGAACTTGTGCCTTCCCGTCCTGAACATCTGCACAAAATCCGCATAAGGAACAACGCCCTTATTCCAGTGACGAAGCGAATTTTGAAGATCGCTTTCGAAAAAACCCGTAAATCGGACGCAACCCGGAGGTAGTATCGTAAACTTGTCTTGAATCGTCATGGCTGCAACCTCTCGCTCCCATGTTGAGATGCCTGTTTGACGTTCGCAAATACAACAATACTTACTCTGTAAAGTATGCCTGTTAAAAATAGAGATCGTCTCCGCCGCGAGCGCATATCGAGTGCAGTGAACCTTAAGACGAGGGAGGAATAAAGCGGGCTTCTGGCCGATCATGGCGAAGACACTTAGAGTCTATCCAAGTCACCTGCGGCTCTTCACGGAGTCCCCCCCTATCCAGACACCATCGATCAAGAGTTGAAGCGGATGTTCGGGCAGACCTTTCTCGTTGCGATGAATCAACCCGGCAACATAATTCACGGCGGCTTGGCCGACTAGTTCCGGGTGCTGGTAGATGCCCGCAAATTCGGGATGTTTCGGCACTTGGTTGAAGATGGCCACCCCAATGTCCTCCGGAACTCGATAACCTAGTTTTTTCAGAAGAGAAATAAAGAAGGTATCGTGAATCAACATTAAATCTACCTTATGGCGACTCAGCCATTTTTTGATGACGGGAAGGCTGGACACGGCAGGAGGTTCTGGGAATTCCAAAATGGCAGGCTTTATCCCGAGAGAAGTGGCTTCCGCCCAATATCCGGCTGAAAAATTCAAATCGGTGCGTTGGTTGACGTTGCTCCAGGTAAGAAAGCCGATTCTACGGTAACCCAGTTCGTGGGTCTTGCGAACCGCAAGTCGTGCGTTTCGATACTGGGAACTGCAAATAGCGTGAAAAATAGGCTGGTGGGATAAACCGAGCGCAACCGTGGAAAAGCACTCCCACTGGAGCTCGATCGGAGTATCGGGAATAGGCACCGGAGCTAGGATTACGCCCTGAATTCGCCTGCTTTTGAGGATATTGCTTAGTCGGGCCGCGTTCATGCCCTTCTCACAGAGCCGGAAAACCTCAAGTTTAAAACCCAATTGGTCCGCTTGCTGGAGAGCCCCGTGCCAGCAATAGTAATCTAGATAATTTGGATCTTCTATCGCCGGAATCGAACTCAGGGGATAGGAATCAATCCACGCAAGTGTTGCCTCGTACCGCATGGGATTGCTTTTCAGACGATAGGCGTTTAGCGAGGAAAGCGCCGGGTCGGGCCGATAGCCGAGTTCTTTGGCAATAGATTTGATGCGATTGCGGGTCTTGGCCGGAATTGAGAAGTGATCGCGCAAGGCGAGGGAAACGGCGACATGAGATACCCTCGCCCTTAAGGCAATATCTCTCAACGTAACTCGTCCGAAGGCGCCCACTTTCCAGATTAAGTAAGTCGGACATTGAAGAAAGGCAAGAGAAATGGGATTTCTAAAAGATAGAAATGATTCTTCTTCGGATTTTACCACTATGACAGCTTGCCTAGATCAGAAATTCATCCGAATCACGCCCGTGGCGGACGCCTGTTCTACGTTCCCGGTCGATTTCGCTCTACTCAATCACGGAGGAATGCAGTTCGTCGCATTCTATGATGATTCCCGTCGCATCACGGTAGCTTCCCGCAAATTGAGCGGCGGGACATGGGTTTTTTCTCAGCCCGAAGGGCGTTGGCTGACGGGCCGAAACCGTTCGGCCAGTTTTACTGACTACGACTCCCATAATTACCTCACGATGGCGGCCGATGCGGGAGAATACCTCCATCTATCCGGCAATATGCATGGCGATCCGCTTGTTTATTTCCGATCCCGTCATCCGCTCGACATCACATCTTTCGCTGCGGTTGAACGGATGACCGGTCAGGACGAAGACAAGGTCACCTATCCCCTTTTCTTTCATGGCCCGAAGAAAGAATTACTTTTCCGCTACCGCGACGGCGCAAGCGGAAATGGGGTCGATTACTATAATGTCTATGATTTGAACGCACAGTCATGGAGCCGTCTTCTTGATAAACCCCTGCTCGACGGGGAAGGCGAACGTAATGGGTATGCACGTCTTCCCCAACTGGGGCCCGATGGCCGATGGCATCTGATCGGAATGTGGCGGGAGACGCCAGATTGCGCGACGAATAACAACCTGTTTTACGCGCGGAGTTCCGACTTGATTCATTGGGAGCGTTCCGACGGCACTCAGCTGACGCTCCCAATTACCCGAAAAAACGCAGAGATTGTCGATCCTGCTCCCGTGGGGGCGGGATTGATCAATATGTCCCAAGATCTCGGGTTCGACCGTACTGGACGTCCCATCGTGACATATCATCGCTACGATGGGGATGGGAATTCACAGATCTTTTCGGCCCGTCTGGAAAAGGGCCTCTGGAAGATTCGCCCCTTGAGCCGATGGGCCTTCCGATGGAATTTTGGGGGAGTTGGATCGATATCTCAAGAGGTATGGTCCTCACCGGTGCGTCCGGGCGACCGAGGCCGTCTGGAAGTTTGCTACTCCGGAAAGGAGACCGGCAGGGGCCGGTGGATTCTGGACGAGGAAACAATGCAGGTGCTGGAAATCCTGCCTTCATGCCCGCAAGCATTTCCCAGCGAGCTGCTGATTCCTCGCCAACGGCTTCACCCACACATGGAAGTTCGTGTCGTGGCGGCCATGGGCGAAACGGATGGAAAGAAGTACTACTTGCGGTGGGAAACTCTCCCCCTGAACCGCGATATCTCTCACGGAATCAAAACGGCGCCGACTCGGCTTGAGGTGGTGGAGGTTGGATGATCCGAAAAGCCTTCATACTGTCGTGAGGAGGACTACCGAAAGCGTCACAATCCTATTTGGCCGGAGATGATCATTTTGCCAGGCCGGTTACGGTGGGTTTGTCCTCCTCCGAGACCAAGTGGGATTTCGCATGGGGCAGGACGACTTCGTCGAGATTTTGGTGACCGATCACGGCGCCATTGTCCAAGGCATTGACTTTTTCGGAACGCAATTGTCGGAACAGGGCGATCGCATCAGAAATGCCGCCCCAGGTAAGCCAAGTACCAATCGTCAACGCAAAAAAGACTCCGATGCCGATGGATGTGAAATAATAATAGTTCGACCAGGCCGTAATGGACCAAAGTTGAAAATAATTCCAAGTCAGCACGATAACCGTCACCACCAGCCACAAGATGCTATAGCCGAAAAGACCGCCCGCGAGCCACTTGTCCCCCAAGGTGAAATTGTCATCGTAGCCGATAATTTTACCCCAGGTGATTTTCCGGCGCTTGGGTTGCAGGGGTTCTTCTCCAACCTCGGCGGTAATGCCCGAGTAAGCGCCGCGATGAAGCATTCGCTCCATGTTGAAATCCGTTTTGCAGGTCAGCAGGGAGACCATGACATAGGCCGCGACCGCGCAGAGCATTACCGCAAAAGCGATCTGTGTATAGTTGTACGACGCGACGAAGTGACCGCTGTGTTGGATGAAAAGTCCCGGTTGAAGCAAGCTGTCTGGGATCGGTCCAAAATGACTGATATATAGATCGCCCGCCCAAGCCGAGAGATGATGTCCTTGGATTTGTTTCGCCGCGATCCCAACCACGGACAGAATGGAACCGGTCAGCATTCCCGCCCATGCCGCCGGAGCAGTCCCCTTTTTCCAGTACAAACCGCCGATGGTGGCTGCGCCAGCTCCCCCCATAAAGACGCTTTGGGTAATACTCCACCACATATTGACGTAATCCGCCAGATCGACCAAGGCGCCAAAAAGAAATGCGAATAGGGCGACCCCCGCAATGGAAATCCGTAGGAGCCGGATGTGTTGCTCCGGCGTGAACGGCTTTTTGCGGAGGGGCACAATCACGTCCTGAATAAACAGCCCTCCCCAAGAGTGAAGCGCGCAGGAATCGCCTCCTAAAATTCCCAAAAGTAAAATCGCACAAAGGGCGCCCCGCAGTCCTCCAGGCAACAAGTGGGTCAACGCGATTGGAATGGTCATTTGTTCCTGAATTTGGGGATTGTGAATCGCGGCCAGGTCCGCTCGGACGGCGGCGGCACCGGCGGCATATTGCGGTTGGTGCATATAGGCCATGGCGCAGAGTGCCAGGAGAGCAATCACCGGCCCCTTGCCCATGCCACGCCAACGGCCCAGCAAACCACCCATGCGGCCCTCGTGGGCGTTCAAGGGAGCCGACTGGTAGGCGCTCTGGTTTTGCCAGGTCATCGTGCCATAGGTCCAGATGGTCGTGGCCATGAGCACATACCAGATGTTGAAGTCCTTCAGGCCGCTAGAATCCATCGGATTGAGCAGCGATTGATGCGCGGCACGATCGCTCAGCGTCGCCATAATATCCGACCATTTAAACATGCTGAGCAGGCCAAAAATGAGCACCAGGTAAAAGATTTGCGACAGGATGCCTTCGATGCAGTTGGTCATCATGATCGTGATAATCCCGCCTGTCGTTGTGATAAAGAGATTGGCGAGGAGGAATAATCCCATGAGAGGAACAAAGGTCTGCACCGTCATTCCCAACCAATGACATTCGGGGGGCAGCCCGAAAAGATAGACCATGGCACGCGCGCCCACCGCCGGGATGATGCCAAAGTTGAGCAGGCCGGCGAAAAAGGCAAGAAACCCGGTAAAGAGGCGGAATCTCTTGCTGTAACGGATTTCAAAAAACTGGCCCAGCGTCATGGCCCGGGTCTCGCGATAGCGGTAGATCACGAATCCGGCAATTGCGATCACGAGCGGAATGGGAGCAAAAAGGGTGCTCCACCAACTGAGAGTGAGGCCTGATTGAGAGGTTACCTCCCAGGTCGCAACAAACATCACAGCGCCAGCGGTCATTTCGTCCTTGGACACGGCCAGGAGATAGCGACGGGCTACCCGGCCGGCCGACATGAAATCGGCCACGCTCTTCATGTACTGCTGTGTGTAGACACCCACCACCAAGACGATGAGGAGTGAGCCGAGGACGATAATCCAGTCGATGAGTTGCATCAGATCCTTCTAAATTAGCAGTGAGCCGTGGAAGTTGGCGCACTGGCTGTAGGGGCGCCGCTGGAACCGTAACATGTCAGCCTCATGGACCGTCCACTCCCCCGTCACGGTAAACTCAACGGTTTCTCCGGGCAATATGGTCAACAGTTGGTCGCCGGCTTCCAGACCGGGCGCAATTCGGTCGGCGAAGAAGGTCCATTCACGCAGTAGCGTATGGGCGCGAATTGCCAGGTGGGTTTGTCCCTCCGATTGTCCGAGCAATCGGAGTTCAAATTCCGGAGGCGGATAGGCCAGGTAGCGGTCCGGCAAATAAAACCAAACCGCACGTGAACCACCGCCCTCAAGAATGACCAGTTCGCTGGCGGGGGAAGATGGCTCGCCGATTTTGGATGAAACGGGGCCCAGATCGACAACGGATGCGGGTGGCACGATGATTTTCTCCTCATGATCCGCCCCATTTTTCCCCTGGAAACTAAGCCGCTTCAGTTGAACCGGTACCCGCCACGGATCGAGGCCGTCGTTTATGGCGAAGGCGCAAAGTTTGCCATCCTTAGGCGCGAGCACGAGCAGGTTATCGGCATAGGCGCGACGAACCGCATACCAGACTGGCTTTTTTTTTCCAGCCCCATCGATGGCCGCCCAGCTTACTGCCGGCCAGCAATCATTGAGCTGCCAGAAGATAGTCCCCATGCAGCGCGGACGATGAATTCTCCACCATTCGAGACCACAAACCACCGACCTGGCTTGCACAAGCTGGGCAAGATAGTGCCAGTCCTCCACTTCCTTGGGCAGGTCGAACTTGGTGGAAATAGGCATATTAACCCGGTGATAAATGCCCTCGGCGCCACGCTGATGATAATGAAGCGCCGGGGAATCCATGCGATAGGTATCAAGCGGAATAAAATGGGCCAGCGTGCTCCAGGCCGGCGGGCCCGAATGTCCGAACTCGCTGACAAATCGGGGAACATGGTTGCGATATCCCTCATAGCTGGTGTCCCAAATATGATTGGTCCCGTGGTTGGGATTCGCGCAGGGAATATCAGGTGATCCCGACCAAGGACTGCCCGGCCAATAGGCCCGCGTAGGATCGAGTTCTCCCAGCGCGGCGGGCAGGAGGTTTAAATAGTAATCCTTGCCCCAGGTTCGTCCTGCGCAAGGGGCTCCCGGTTCAAACTGCGCCTGCCACCCCCACTCCTCCATTGCGACAAAGCACTCGTTGCATCCGGCCCAAAGTACCAGACTGGTATGGCGAGCCAAACGCACGATTTGCTGACGAACTTCCTGCATCACCAGCGAGCGGAACGGCTCTTCCTCGGGATAACACGCGCAGACAAAAAGAAAATCCTGGAAGACCATGAGGCCCATTTCGTCGCAGAGATTATAGAAGACTTCGGTTTCATATAACCCTCCGCCCCAGACGCGAATCGTATTCATATTCGCGTCGAGCGCCTGATTTAATCTTTCGCGATAACGATCCTCCGTGACCCGGGGCACAAAGCAATCATCGGGGATCCAGTTGGCGCCCTTGACATAGATCGGTTTTCCGTTGATTTCCACGTACCAGGAGCGGCCAATGGCATCGGATTGCGAGATGATTTTGGCGGTGCGAATGCCGATGCGTTGCGACCAGGAATCTCGTTCTTCTCCACGCTCAATCAGAAGAATTTGGAGCGTATAGAGATAAGGCATTCCAAAGCCCCGAGGATTCCATAATTGCGGTTTAGCAACCTCGAGCAAGACCTCGCTTTGAAGATTTTCAGCTCGGATATTTTGCCGCGCAGCCTCCGAGCCATCAGGACTCAGCAATCGGAATTGCAATATCCTATCGGAACACGCAGTTCCGTCCAGGGCGACCCGCACTCGCACTTCAGCGCGATCGGCTGTGGCGAGCGAAACCGAGGGAACGACTCCCGCAATTCGTGCCCCATTCCAGGCTGCGATCTCAATCGGTTGCCAAATACCGCTCGTCGTCAGGACCGGACCCCAATCCCAGCCAAAATTGCAGGCCATTTTGCGAATATAATTCCAAGGGGCCAAGTGAGGCATCGTATGGGGCAATTCTCCAAGTCGATGTTCCATCTCTCGCGCATATTGAGTCGGCGAAAAGAATTGAATCACGAGCCGGTTCACACCCGAATGCAAAATCTTACACACGTCGAAGCGATGCACTGTATGCATGCTTTCCGTCCGGCCCAGGTCCGTGTTGTTGAGCTGAAGAGAGGCTATCGTGTCGAGCCCGTGGCAAACTAATTCGATATGTTCCTGCCCAAAGAGCGCGGGATTACCCACGAACTCGCACCGATATTCCCAGGTGCTCTCCCCGATCCACTGCAAATGGCCTTCATTCGTCCCGTAATAGGGGTCGGGAATTAAGCCCGCGGCCAGCAAGTCGGTGTGTACACAGCCCGGAACAGTGGCTGAAACATCCGCTTTGCGAACAAGGGGCGGCACATCTGGCGGACCGCAGACATGGGAAAGCGACCAGTTTCGATCGAGGATTTGCCTAACCATAATATGATTAGAATGGCCGGACAATGAAGGGCGGCTTCCAGTCTGAGAAAAAGAGGCTTGTGGCGGCTGGTAACCTGAAAAAGCTCCAATCGGTCAATCGGTCGTCAGATGCGTTCGACCGAGAGCTCATAAGGACGTGGATAAGAGGCGGAACGGGGTAGGGGAGCGCTTCATCGCAAGGGCCATCATTGAGCTTTTCAAACGTGAGACAAGAGATCGTCAAATTGACAGTCAAGTGATCGTTCGCTCTCTCGGTTGTATTGCGTGTGATCCTTGTCCACAAAATGACCGCTACCTCTCGTTTGTGATATCTACTGCCTTCAGCGCAGAACAAGCCAGCAGCATCGCTTATGACAAAATATGCTGAGGAACTGGATCACACAGAAAACATGGGAACTTTAAGGAGGGCTATCTGAGAAATAAAATCTGCCCATAAGACCCAGAGATTCTCTACTAATGTGACTGTCCAGTAAACTCGGTCTGGAGTATGTAATGCGATTGCATTAATAACATTTTGTCGTGCCCAAAAAGTAACAGTTACACCATTTAGGTGGACGATCGGCCTCTAAGAAAAAAGACTCGATCGTCAAAATATTATCTCTGATAAAATCATGAAAAAGCTGACAAAATATCTCATCACATTCGGAGGCTGTTTGTTGCTCGCGCTATCGCTTCAGGCCGCACCTGTTGTTAGTGTGCAATTCGCTCGTCAGACCGATAATACTGTAGCTTTGCCTTTATCCTACAGTGCTGTGGCAGGGGTTCAACCAGTTGCTAATTGGAATGGGATAACGCTGAGCTCCGGTGGTGGCACCATTACCGGTTTGATCGACTCAACCGGAGCATCTGCTGGTGGATCTATCACCTATGGATCGAGCTGGGGTAACGATGTTAACGTTTCGGCAGCTGCAACCCAACCGAATTTAACTTTGTTTAGTGGCTACACGGGCGGGTCGCCAACCCTTTCGATAAACTCCAGTCCATACACGAATTATGATTTATATGTGTATTTTAGTGGTTACAACGGCGGAACGGGAAGCCTTTCATGTGGAAGTGCCACTTACTACTATCAGCCACTCGATTACTATTTAAGTGCAGGGCCCGTTACTTTTGCTCAGACAACGTCTACCGTTTCGACCACGACTCCTTATGCGAATTATGCCCTATTCACTAACCTGACCGGGGCGGTGACTATCACAAATACTCTGACATCTGGGGGTGGAGGGATTGTCGGTCTGCAGTTCATGCCACACCAGGTAGCCATCAACGACAATACCGCGCCCCCTTACATGGGAGTAAGTGAGGGTAGCGTCAATGGCATCTCCAATCCTTATGGAATCAATGAGTTGACGACATACACGGCCTGGCTAAATCGGACCATGGTTTTCGGCAATGGCGGGTTACCTGCTGATTGGACCAACATCGAAGGTCAAAGTTGGATCCTACAACCGTGGGGCCAATGGGTGCAGAGTACAGAACAGTGGGCGGGACAAGACCCCAATCATCATCGCCTATTTATCTTGGGAGTTCCCATGCTTCCGGGCAGTGGAAGCGTTCCTTTAAGCGGCACCTCACTCGCCTTGGGCGCCACCGGGGCGTACAATTCTTATTTCCAAACTCTCGCACAGCATCTCGTCTCCAATGGCTTGGGCAATAGCATTATTCGTCTCGGGTGGGAGTGGAATGGCAACTGGTATCCGTGGCACGTCTCGACCGATGCCGATGCCGTTAATTTTGCGGCATACTGGCGCCAGATCGTCACCACCATGCGCGCTGTTTCCGGCGCCTCGAATCTTAAGTTCGACTGGAATGTCTCCAATAATGTTTATATGTCATACCCGGCGGCAGACGCCTACCCTGGCAATAGCTATGTCGATTATATTGGCGATGATGTTTATGATGCCAACTTCAATGGTTATTATCCATGGCCTGCCGGGTCGAGCCAGGCAACTATTCTTCAAAGACAACAATGGGCTTGGGAATATGCTACCTACCCCTCCGCCGAATTTGGGATCGCCTATTGGCATGCCTTTGCCAATTCGGTTTCCAAGCCCCTGACTTTCCCCGAATGGGGGCTGGCTGCCAATCGTTCTGATAATTGCGGCGGACAGGATGATCCCTATTTCATCCAGCAAATGTTTAACTATATCCAAGAGCCATCCAATAATATCTACTATGCCGCCTACTTCGATGACAATGGCGGAACCAGCGCCGGAGATTCCCGAATCTCTCCCGCGCAAAATCCACCACCTGCTGCCCCCATCAGCCCCAACTCCAGTGCTCTATTTCAGCAGCTATTTGGTTTCCCCGCAGTCTTCACCCTCTTTCAGGATGGGGTCAACAAGGTCGCGTGGAACGCCGGATGGGGTACGTATTCACAGACGGTTGTGGGTACCGACGGCACCTGCGCACCTTACGAGGGCATCGAACAATACAAGATGACCTACACCACAACAGCCGAAACGGGATTCGGGTTCGCATCCACCAACCTCTCCACCGCAAATTACCTGCGTCTTGCCATTGAGGGGCCGCTAACCAACAGCACGGATACGCTGCTAGTTCGTATACTTGACACCAATAACGTCAGCAGCGGATATGTGAGCATCCCTCGCACTACAAACTACAACCTTATCGACATCCCGATGTCTTCGTTCAGTGCTGTCGATAAGACAAAAATAGACCGGATTTGTATATATCCCCAGCCCACCACCCCGGGGATTAGCGATTACTATTATATCGATAACGTCCTCTTCCATTAAGGGGAGAGGATTCTTTGGATAATTGCTGACCGATGAAGGCAGGCAATGTCCGTTTGGCGACCGCCAGTTTCCCAAAGCATCTGGGAGTAAAGCCGGCACTCGATGTTGTGCTCGCGAACTACGATTTGCTCGTGTTCTTCCTGAGTGATGGCAGTGAATTTTCTTTTGTGCGTCGCCGGCTAGACGGCGTCGGCGACGATTGATGCTAGCAACCAGACCAGTGAAGTGCGTAGTTGTGGAGTCGGCGCGGGTAATGATGCGCCGAATTTCCCGCTTCCTTGTGCTCGATGATCGTAAGCGTCCCACGCATCACCACGCTGACACGGGTGGATAAGACAGACGTTATGGTCGCTACCGTTGTTGCCTCAAGTTGCCGCACGGTTCTCATAGTTGTTTCTGCGACCGCTGCTTCGATCTTAGCTTTATCCAACACGTCGGCGGCACCCTTCAATGCGTCCATGGCGATTGATAGCGCACGAAATGGGGCCATGAACTTCATTCGATCCAGCGCAGAGGGCGTTGTCGAGTGTTTACGAGTGGAATAATTGTAACCATTCTGTAACCAAATTCCATTTTTTAGCTTTCGCTGCTCGCTTTTGCCTCTGAAACTCAAGGGTGGACAGGGTGGGGGTCGACCGAATCCGACCTCTGAAGCTATTTTGAGGATGCTTGATTACCTCTGAAACTCGAGAAAATTCCGACATTATTCGGGACTATTCTTCCTAATTTTCTGGTGTCACTTTTGGTGTCATTATCGTGCCCGATTAGATGTAGCCAGAAAGTTGAGAAGAGCGCGATTCGTTGATTTGTAGATGATTTTACATGGAGACTCTTCCGGACCTCTTCGCAAGGTAAAGGTGTGGGATGTAGTGAAGATATGCTGCGACCCGGAAATACCCTTAAACAACGTCGACTCGGGCTTGGTCTACCGCCGGACGATCGAGTCGACTCCTGCGGGCGCAAAGATTGCAACGTGAAGGGCACTGACTGCTTCGGGTTATGGCACGGGGCCGGCATCGCGAGCAATGGCTTTTTCGGTTCGAGCGGTGCTTCTGCGGTTGCAGGGATGTAAATCTTCGTTGCGCACTAACGGGGTATCGACATTTAAAAATGAGGCACTAGCCTCGGTGGATTAGAATTTACGAAAAAGCAAAAGATCACGACACTCATATGTTGCCCGCCCTCGATTTGTCCTTTTCCGGGAATTGCCGGAGGTTGTTCGATCTTGCTCGAATCACCTTTCTCGGGATCGGGGTGATAGTCGCCTCGGCGTCGCTTTCGCCCGTGCGGGCCACAGTGGAGTCGCAAATCAGTTTGAGTCGCAGCGTCAGGGAAGTTGCGGAGCTGTCAGTAAAAGGCACGAGCAATCCGCATGTGCCTTTTGTCTCTCGGCACAACTTGAAATCGAGCGAAATGAGCGCGCCGCTAGATTTCGAGGTGGCGCTCAAGATGAGGAATTTCTCCGAATTGCAGGCCCGGTTGGCGCACGGCGCACGGATCGCTCCCGCGGAAATGGCCGCCAAGTACAATCCCACGGACGCCGATTATAAAAAGGTAAGCGATTGGCTGGCGGTGCAAGGTTTTGTTATAACGCGCCGCGACACCAATAATCTGGCGATTTTTGTGCGGGGAAAAGTGAGCCGGATTCAAACGTCGCTCCAGGTCAGCTTCGCGCGAGTCTCGCTCGAAGGCATCGAATATACGTCGGCCGTCACGGCGCCGACGTTGCCGAGTGGACTGGCCTCGGTATTGGTGGGCATCAACGGGCTTCAGCCACATCTCCGGATGCATCGGCATGCCATTGTGAGGCCGGCATCACTCGCAGGCACAAATCCTCCCTACCTCCCGAGCCAAATCGCTCAAGCTTACGCTGCGACGGGACTTTACACCAGTGGCGTCACGGGCACGGGGCAATCGATCGCCATCGTCATCGATACCTTTCCGGCAAAAAGCGATCTCGTCTCCTTTTGGTCGACCTACGGGGTCAATCAGTCGATCAATAATATCAGCTTTATCCAGGTCGTGGCGGGGACATTGCCTTCGCCAGAGGGTGAGGAAACGTTGGATACCGAGTGGAGCAGTTCCATCGCGCCGGGCGCAAAGGTAAGGGTTTACGCTGCGCAAAGCCTGGATTTCGCCAATCTGGATCAAGCTTACCAGCAGGTCTACGCGGATGTGATCGCTCATCCGGAATATGGGATCCATCAAATGTCGATGAGTTATGGCATCGGTGAAAGTTATACATCGGCCAGTCAAGTCGAGACGGATGACCAATACTACGCGGAACTTGCGAGTGCGGGCGTAACGGTTTTCGCGTCGTCGGGCGACAGTGGTTCGACTCCCGGCGCCTACGGGGCGGGTGACGAAAGTGGGCCGATCCAGGCCCAATCGCCGGCAAGCGACCCCAATGTGACGGGCGTCGGTGGTACATCGTTGACGCTTGATTCTTCCGGCAACGTGAGCAATGAGGCGTCGTGGAACAACTCGTATGGCGCCAGTGGCGGTGGCGTCAGCCAGTACTTTACGCGGCCTTTTTGGCAAAACGGGGCCGGCGTGCCGGCCGGGACAGCGCGTTTGATCCCGGACGTTGCGTCCGCGGCGGATCCCGTCACGGGAGCCGTTGTTTATATCGGCGGATCGCAAACGGCTTACGGCGGCACGAGCTGGAGCAGCCCGACGTGGGCCGCGTTTTGCGCCCTGATCAACCAGACACGCGCCAGTGCAGGCCAAGCGCCGCTCGGTTTGTTCGGGCCTTATCTCTATCCCCAAATAGGCACTGCCAATTTCCGCGACATCACCACCGGAAGCAACGCCACCTATCGAAGCTCCGGCAGCTACGATGCCGGCGTGGGTTATGACCTTGTCACCGGCGTGGGCGTGCCGAATGTGCAAACGCTCGCGCAGACGCTCGGCAATTTCGTACCGGGCGTGCCGAAAGCACCGCTCATCACCAGCGGTCAGCCACCGGCCAATGTCTCGGTCAATTCGGTCTATAGCTTTACCTTCACCGCCAGTGGTTATCCCGCGCCGGTCTTTACTCTGACGTCGGGCAACCTTCCCGGCGGACTCACGCTCTCTCCGCAAGGCGTGCTCTCCGGGACCTTGAATAGTGCCGGCGTTTACCAAAGCACAGTCACGGCCAGCAACGGGGTGAATCCCTCCGTGTCGGTGACGTTCACCACGGTGGTGGCGAACACGCCAACCGCGCCCACGTTTACTAATGGCCCAGCCACGGCCAGTGCCTTGGCAACCGTGCCCTACAACTTCACCTGCACCGCGGTCGGTTACCCGGCGCCAAGTTTCTCCGTCACCTCGGGTGCGCTGCCGACGGGTTTGGTGCTTTCCGCGAGCGGAACTATTTCCGGCACGCCGACCCAGGCGGGTGTGTTTTCCGGCACGATCACTGCGGCCAACGGGGTTAGCCCCAATGCGGCCCAGAATTTTCAAATCACCGTTCTGCAGCCGATCGCCCCGTCGATCACGAACGGCCCGGCCCCAGCGGCCGTCAACTTAAATGCGAGTTATAGCTATGCTTTCACCAGCACCGGTTTTCCTGCACCAACCTTCTCTGTTTCCGCCGGCAGCCTCCCGCCGGGCCTCAGCTTGAGCCCAGCGGGAGTTCTCTCTGGCACGCCAACCCAGACGGGTCTCTATGCCGGTACCATTAGCGCTGTGAACGGCTTCAGCCCGGCCGCCACGCAAAACTTCTCCATCTCGGTTGAGGAAGCGCCCACCATCACCAGCACGCCGCTGGTTGTTCCCGTGGCGATCAATGCTGCGTACGATTTCACCTTCAGTTCCGCCAGCTATCCCCCGCCCACCTACAGCGTCACGGCGGGCAGCCTGCCGCCGGGGCTCGTGCTTTCGTCCTCTGGCGTGCTTTCCGGTTCTGCCACGCAGACGGGAACCTTCACCGGAACCGTCACGGCCACGAACGCCGCCGGCAGCACCAGCCAGAGCTTCACGATCACGGTGCAGGCCAGTTTGATTCTCGGTTTGTCCATGCCGGTCAATGTCAACGAAGACGACCCCGATGGAACCGGGACGGTGACGCTCAACGCCACCTCGTCCAGCGCCACGACTGTCACTTTGACCTCCAGCAACACCGGTGCGATCACAGTCCCGGCCACCGTCGTCGTACCCGCAGGCCAGACCACCGCTTCCTTCCCCTACGTCATTGTCGACAACCTCAACGTCTACGGTACACAGATGGCAAAGGTTACCGCCCATATTTCAGGTTGGGTCGATGGAACGAAAGTCGTCACTGTGACCGACAACAAAACGACGGCAGGCTGGTCGAGCTATGGCAATGGGCAGGCGCACACCGGTGTTTATCCGGGGGCGCTTCTGGGGGGCACTTATGTTCAAGCCTGGTCAGACACTTTTCCGAGCACGACTTCGGCCTTGAATCAGGTTGCGATATCTCGAGGCATTGTCTACGTCACGCCGATCTCCCGTTTCACCATTTCGGATCTGACCGCCGTAAGCGCCGCGACCGGTGCCCAGCTCTGGCAGCACGTTTACAGCGCGGCGGGAGATACAGGCACTAGCACGGGATATAATTCGATCAATCCGCCGACCGTTTATAAAGGAAACGTCTATGTGCAACAAGGGCAGGGCCTGACTGGTGGCGGATCGACGTTGGTTAACCCGGCACTCTGGTCGTTCAACGCCACCACCGGGCAGGTGAACTGGTCGGTGCCGTTTGGCGCCCAATGGGAAAGTTATCTGGCCCCCACAGTCTATCAATCGATCGGCGTCTGGGTTGACGCGGGGACTTATGGAGGACTTTACGGATACGATTTTAGTGGAACGCAGAAAAGCTACGTCAGCGAAGCCCAGTATGATCAATGGACGCCTACCTATTACAACGGCGTGGTCTACTCCTGGGTTGGCGGCGCCTTCACCGCCGTCGATCCGTCAACCGGCACAGTGCTCTGGACGTTGAATGCGACATATGCCTGGCACGGTTGGTCAATGAACTCTGCCGCGCCGATCGCCAACAACATGGCCTATCTCGATGACGGTGCGTATACATTGACCGCCGTCAACCTGGCCACCCACACGGCAGCATGGACGATGGCAGGCACCGGCTCGCTCAAGGGAACGCCCGCGGTGAGTAATGGGCTGGTCTACGCCATCTCCGGTTCACAGGTCCTCGTCCTCGACGCCGCGACGGGTGCCTCAGTCCGGACGTTGGAGACTTCCGACACCGGCATCACCGGGCAACCGGTGGTGGCCAGCGATTCGATGATCGTCTCCTCTTCCACTGCCACCTACTTGTTCAATCTCCAGACCGGAACAATCGCGCAAACCATTCCTTACGGCGGGCCGGTCAGCGTCGCTGGCGGAGAAATCTATATCGCCGGGACCGATGGCGTCCTGCGTGTTTATCGACCCGGAACGGCAACGATTAATCTTGCTGCTGACGGAACGGGCGGGGCTATGTCGTATGGCTATAACGCCACCGGACAGACGCTTGATGTCATGATCAACTCGCTGCCCACGACTGGAACCGTCCTGAACATCATTAACAACATTAGCTCCAGTCCGATCATTGGCACGTTTAGTAATTTGCCCAATGGTGGGACAATCAACTTGGTTTACAACGGCACCACCTATGTCTTCACCGCCAACTACGCGGGCGGCGATGGCAACGACTTGACGCTGACCTACACTTCCGCCCCTCCGCAGGCGCCAGTTATCACCAGCCAGCCTCCGCCGGCGGCAGGCGCTGTCCCCTTTGCCTATCAGTTTACCTACAACGCCAGCGGTTATCCTGCGCCCGCTTACAGCGTGGTCTCAGGTGCACTTCCTCCAGGATTGACGCTGACGAGCGCGGGCGTTCTCTCCGGAACGCCGACGCAACCCGGCACCTATACCGGGACGGTCAGCGCCAGTAACGGCGTCAGTCCCAACTCGACCCAGGATTTCACCATTGTTATCCAACAATCAACGGCGCCCACGATCACCAACGATCCGGCGCCCGCCGGGGTCAACGTCAACACGGCTTACAACTTTACCTACACGACCACGGGATACCCGGTGCCGACCTTCTCCGTCTCGTCGGGCGCGCTCCCGCCCGGCATCACGCTGAGCCCCAATGGCGTCCTTTCCGGTACACCGACCCAGGTTGGCAACTATGCCGGGACAATTAGTGCGTCGAATGGATTTGGAGCGATCGCGGTCCAGGATTTCAGCATCGTCGTCGAGGATGCCCCCGTGATCACCAGCGCGCCGGTCGAGGTACCCCTCCTCATCAACTCGGCGTATACTTGCACGCTAACGGCCACCGGCAATCCTGTGCCCGCTTTCAGCGTCAGTTCCGGGAGCCTGCCGCCGGGAATGACTCTCACCTCAACCGGCGTGCTTTCTGGGACGCCGACACTTTCCGGTCATTACACCGGGACATTCAGCGCCACGAACGCCACAAGCACCGTCAATCAAAGCTTCGCCATTAACGTTGAGGCCTCGCCGGCCGTTAATGTTTATCTGCCGGACACGGTCAACGAAGGAGATACCGATGGAGCGGGCGAGGTCGTGCTCAATACGCCCACGGTGAGTAATTTGACTGTGACGCTGACTTCCTCCAACACCGGAGCGCTCTCAGTTCCCGCCACGGTGGTTATTCCCGCGGGGCAAACCAGCGTGACCTTGCCTTATGTCATCATCGACAATCTGGCG
>JAOTRH010477471.1:0-25925 GCA_034768845.1 Heliamphora exappendiculata
ATCCACGGACAATTTAAAAAATAAAAAAATTATTTTGCATTTGAAAATAAATATCAAACATCCCTGAACAATACACATAAGATATAACGCGAAAACCCTTGGGTTAAACCCTGGAATGAAAATCACGACACCAACACACAAAGCACTTTTCACTATGGATAAAAAAGGTACAGGCTAGAAAAACAAAAGAATTATACCCGTTACCCAACGACGACCTAAGTTCTTAGCTTGAGACGGCTTCCCGAACTCCTTCGTGATTCCATAGATCAAAGTTGCTTGTACTTCCCGATCTAAGTAACCCAACTGTTAATGTCTGATCCGGGCAAGTTTTAAGTGTAGATGAAAGACCAAACGTGTAGAAAAGTAATGTGTAAGAGAATAACACAATTTAGGTGGTGAGTGTAATATAATTGGATCAAATGCACCTAGATTGTTACAAGGGAGTTGACAAGAGTTTACAAAATGGATGAACATCAAGAAGTGTCAAATCTGTCTCTCCCAACTTTCTCAAGGTTTTTGGTAACATAAAAATGACTAAGGCCAGAGCTTATATACTATTAGGGTTCAAGACACAAAGGTGGCAAGAAAACTGGCTCAGGGCGCTCGAGCGCCTTCCGAGTGCGTGCAAGCACATGAGCGCTCAACTGCGCCGCAGGGTTTGACTTCAAGACACAAAGGTTTGACTTTAAATATATGTGCGCTCAACTGCCCAAGCGCTGTTCAAGCGCATGATAAAGTGCTCGAGCACTGCTCAAGCGCATGGCAAGCGCTTAAGAGCGTTCAAGCGCTCTAAGGGTGCTTGGCGAGTGGGGAAAAATGGAAAAACATAGAGCCAAGCTCGAAAGGACAAGCGCTTGAGCGCCTAAAGAACGCCTAGAGAGCGCTAGTCCAGCGCTCGAGCGCCTCTTGAGTGCTCAGCGAGCAGAGCCTATTGAAAACCAAAAACAAGGTTAGTACTTGAGCGCCTCTCGAGCGCTTAGCGAGCGCCGAGAAAAAGTGTCCCAACCCACAAAAAAATAATGACCAACCAAGAGAAAAAAATACAAACACTTGGTTTTGTTAAGACACCCGAAACCTTGCCAATTACATTTACAATCTCCCCATTTGGCATTTCTGGGACAAAACGCCAAACCAACAAAACGATACAGGGAAAGAAAAAAATAATAAAAAAAACTAAGCTGTCTTTTAAGTCGACGAGCAAGTCATGATGAGAAGAACGTTTTCAAACCTAATACACATGATGTTAGATATCAAAACGAGACAAAAGCACATGAATATAGATATGAGCACAAGAAATACAAGAGAATAGCATATTTTCATTTAACTGGCATAATGATGGCATTAGTTACATCAAACCTAAAATAGTCATATGATTCATAAAAAAAGGATACTCCAAAAAGATACTGTACTAGAGTATACATCGAAAGATATATAAAAGCCAACCCACCAACCCCTCCCCCCCCCCAAAAAAAAACTAACTACACTATACATGCATCTCCCCTATGTATCTCCCCCATTTTGTCTCAGAAGAGTTAAGCACCGGAAGGACCACCACCGTTGTCATCATCGCGAGCCGGACTTGAATAATCGTCCTCGATACACCGATGGAGACGCTGCACCTGTATCTATAGAGAGGCGACATGGGAGCCGAGGTCGGTCATCCACAGCTGGAGATGATCCTGGCTGGAATAGAGATCCCGGGTACTCGCATCAAGCGAGCCAAAGTGGGTATCGAAACACTCAAGGTGACTCAAAATGGTGATGTACGCATCACCACCGAAGGAGGGACTAGACACGGAGGGACCAGATAGAGGGGGAAAGATGGAGGAGGGGCAGGAGGAGCATCGAAAATAGCCAGAGTTGGAGGCACAAAGATACTCGGGAAGACAGGCTAGATCGGGGGAAACTCAAGATCCGAACAGAGATGAACAAGAAGAACATCCGGATCTGTTGTGATATGAGCATTGCTTAAGTTCTCAGACTGAGTAGAAAAATCACCTTTCGAAAAAACCAAAGGCTCAAAAGGGAAGGTAGGAATGGAGCGGGCATTGCATATGCGGGTGATGAGGGAGCAGAAAGGAAGGCCTGTATTGCCCTGAGGCTGGTGAGCATAGCTGGCGATCTGAAGCCAGATACGCCAGGGAAGGTCATTTGAAAAGCCACGCCCAATGGCGTACAGAAGCTCAGCTCAAACGAGCGGGAAGTCAGAGGTGTGGCCAGTAGAGTCAATGATAGAAGCAACAATCTTGTTGAGGGCGCGATAGGGAGGAGTGAGGTGGGCTTGTTTAAGGGTTGGTTTATAGCAGTGTGCCCCACCGGTGAGCTCCCGGGTGACCTCACGACGGATCGGGGCGACTGCCTCGTCAAAAAAAAAATAGAGGTCCAGAACGAACAGAGCCCCCAACTGGGTCACGATATCCTCAGCAGTGAGGATAAATTGCTGACCCCGAATCCAAGAGGTGAGGGTAAAAGTGTTAAAGGAGATGTCGGAGGTGTTGGCATAGAATTCCCGAACCATCTCAGGAAAGACAACCCTGTAACCCTGGCATGCACCGTTCCAGCCACGCGGGGTGAACTAGGCAGTGAGGCCATTATCCATAAAGGTGTGGATATGAATGGTTTGCTCCACCAAAACACCCAAGTTGGCTAGAGCAGCGTACTGCTTCTTAGCCTGAGTGGAGATGAAAGGGTCGTACTTGAGATGGCTCGGGCATTTTCACCCCCAGAACTTAGTCCCCAAAGGCTGGTCGGCCAGAAAGAGTACAAGACCAACACCACAAAAGAAGAAACAACACAATAAATGCATAGGAGAGAGAGGAGAGAGAAAGGAGAGAGATGGAGAAATACCCATGAGTGCATCGTGGAGAAGCAAGGAAGACGAATGGTCACCAGAAAAGTAGCCATAAGGACCGTCGAAAAAACTTAAGAGACGTCAGAGATGGAAGCTAGAGAGAGAAAGACAGAGAGAGAGAGAAAAAAATGAGCTGAAGAGGGACCCACCCTTTAAAAAGGGCCAGGGAACCGGCGGTTGAGCGCCCCATAGGCGCGCATTGGCACTTGAGTGCTTAGCGAGCGCCCAACAAGTGCCCAAGAGCACTCGAGCACTCAGCGAGTGCAGACCACTGTCCAAGCTGCTCCCCCTCAGGCAGCATCCCATACCCAAAAACAGCAAAGCAGGCATACATACAGGCACACAAGATCACACACAACACAAAGATATATATATATGAACATATATGTGAAGGCATACAAGATGAACCAAGAATCCTGCAAGATGAGCCAGCTAAGATATGAGATCCACGAACTAAGGCAAACATGAGCTAAATATTTTCGCATGAAATACGATACGAAATCGAGTTCAGGCGAACTAAGCATGGAGTAACAGGCGTAAAAAGAAAGTACAATACCAATGCATTAAAAATGTAGACCAGGAAACCCAGAGACAGGGGAGCATGAGACTTGAAGAGAGGTAAGAAAAGTCACAATCCAAAGACCAGAATACCACAACCAACATGATAGCATTGAAATCAAACCGCCTAGCATTTGGACCTTGAGTCATACGCACGAACCTCAGTCAGGAAAAGAGAAAAGGCCAGGCACAAAGACAATATGATTGTCATTTTTTTATTTATTATTTATTTATTTATTTATTTTTATTCTTATATATATATATATATTTTAAATCATAAAGAAGGAGAAGGTGAAGAGAGAATCCTCTCAGAAGATGGTATCACCCAAAGGAGATAAGCACAATCTCATAGGCTGTCAAAGACATAAGGATTGGAATACAGACAAGAGGGAAAGCAACTGAAGGTAAACCACAAATATCGGTCATCTAAGCAACTGAAGGAGGGACACAAAGAAGATTAGTTCAAATCGATCGTACATATTCGACAGGACATCATGCTCCAAGAGTGTGTGTGTGAATGCATGGTATACACCAATACTTAACCGCCTTGAAACAAACATGATTGACTTGTATGAACGATAAAGTAAAATTCCTCATGAGAATGCATCAAGCCAAGAGCTAGAACATAGGATAACATATGATCATAGGATAATCAAAGCAGCATTAACAGATTCACAAGAGCCAACACAGGCATGCAGAATGAACAAGCATACAAGCATGCAAGAACAGGGAAGAAGGAAAAACAAGATATATTAAACAGCAAATATTTTTTTTATATATGAAGACAAGAAAAGTACAATAGAAGGAGCAAACATAAGCAAAACACAAACAAAAAAAAACGTAACTCACTAGTCAAGAGAGATTAAGCTAAGAGACAACCAAAGTGATTCAAACCTAGAGAAGTCCAAGGGTTTGGTGAAGATATCAGCTTTTTGATCAATAGTGGAAATGAACTCAAGAGAGACGACACCATCCTCAACAAGATCGCGAATGAAATGATGACGAATGTCTGTGTTTGGTGCGCGAGTGTTGGACAGGATTTTTGGAGATGTTGATGGCACTCGTGTTGTTACAAAACACAGTCATGGTGCCTTGAGTCAATCCATAATCTTGAAGCATCTGTCTCATCCGCAATAATTGCGTGCAGAATTACGTGCAGCTACTACTTGCAGCAATATACTCTACCTCGGCAGTAGATAGAGAGACACAATTTTGCTTCTTACTGAGCCAAGCAACCAAGCGGTTACCCAAGTAGAAACACCCACCGGAAGTGCTTTTGCGGTCGTCTACATTTCTTGCCCAATCAGCATCAGAAAAAAAAGCAAGATTTGTGTTGGTGTCATGAGGATACCATAGACCAAGGCTCAGAGTCCCTTTGACATACCGAATGATACGCTTGACAGCGACAAGATGAGACTCTTTAGGGTAAGCCTGAAAGTGAACACAGATTCCTACACTAAAAGACAGATCAGGGCAATCGGCAGTGAGATACAGGAAGCTACCTATCATACTGCGATGCAAGATAAGGTCAATGTCCTTTCCATTCGAGTATTTGTCGAGTTTAATACTAGTGCTCATAGGGGTACGGAGTTTCTTGGCAGTTTCAAGGCCAAACTTTTTGACTAAGTCACAAGCATATACGGATTGGGATATAAAAATCCAATCCTCCAATTGCCTCACATGGAACCCCAAGAAATGACTCAATTCCCCAATAAGACTCTTCTGAAACTCATGACTCATCTCGGCACCAAAGTAGTGAGAAAGATGATCAGTTGTGGAACCAAAAACAATGTCATCGACATAGATTTGGGCACTGAGCAAATCGTCCTCATTCTTCTTGAAGAAGAGAGTGCGATCAGCCCCCCCTCGATCAAAGTCAGAATTTAAGAGATGGTCAATAAGCCTTTCATACCAAGCTCAAGGGGCTTGCTTAAGCCCGTATAAAGCCTTTCTGAGCCTATACACATGTTGAGGATTGCGAGAATCTTCAAACCCTCGTGGTTGCTCAACATAGACTTTCTCTTGAATGATACCATTGAGGTAGGCACTCTTAACATCCATTTGGTAGAGCTTGAAGTGAAGACAACAATCTATGGCAAATAGAAGTTGAATGGACTCCAAGTGACCTACAGGAGCAAAAGTCTCATCGAAGTCGATCCCTTCTATTTGTGAGTACCCTTGGGCCACAAGCCTAGCCTTGTTTCTAACCACAACCCCATGTTCGTCACGTTTATTTTTAAAAATTCACTTTGTTCCGATGACATTATTGTGATTAGGTCGAGGGACAAGATACCACACTTCATTTCTATCCAATTGTTGAAGCTCTTCTTACATAGTAATGATCCAATTCTCATCGCTAAGAGCTTCTTCTATCCGCTTTAGTTCAACAAGGGAGGTGTAGCAAACATAAGTGATTTCATTTTCAATGTGAGCTTTTCTCCTAGTCAACATGCCATCCCTAGGGTTTTCAATGACAAGATCAAACGGATGATTCAATTTGATCCTAACTGAGGGTTCTTTGATGTGAGTCGGGGATCCCTCAGCTTGAATGGTTGGTTCACTTCCCATAGGGTCAGTCTCAGGTGCTTCATATGAAGCATCAGCAATGGAATTATCATGAGAGTTTGAGCCCTCGCCCTCAAACACATCCCATATTTCTTCATTAGGAGAGGAGCTCATCTCATTCACTGTAGAGTCATCAACAACAACATTTGCAGACTCCATAAGAGTCAAAGTTCTCAGATTATACACACTATAAGCTCTAATATTGGTGGAGTATCCTAGAAAGATCCCCTCGTCACTCATAGAATCAAATTTTCCTAAGGACTCCTATCCCTAAGAATGTGATATTTGCTACCAAACACTCTAAAATATTTGACATTGGGCCTTTTTTCATTCTAGATTTCATAAGAAGTATAAGAGGTTCCTAGCCTTAGATACACTCGATTAATGGTGTAACAAGCAGTACTGGCAGCCTCTGCCCAAAAATTTCTAGGTACACGCTTGGCATGAAGCATAACTCTTGCCATTTCTTGTAGGGTTCTATTTTTTCTTTCAACGACTCCGTTTTGTTGAGGAGTCAATGGAGCAGAAAATTCAGGCTTAATACCTTTCTCGTCACATAATTTTTCTACCTCAGAGTTTTCAAACTTCCTACCATGGTCACTTCTAACATGGGTTATGGAATAACCCTTTTCATTTTAAACAGTTTGACACACGATTTTGAAGTACCCAAAGATATCGGACTTTTCCCTCAAGAATCCAACCGAGGTGCACCGTGAGTAATCATCAACAATGACAAGAAAAAAAAAATAGGCTTATTGAGGGAGAGCTACTCTCTCTAGTGAAAGCTCCCCCTAAAGCGTCCATGGTGAACTCATTCTCTAAGTTGCCTTTGGAACTATCCCATGGCAATGGTGGGGTGAATCTAAGACACTAGAGGCTCGCATAGTATCTTTGATCAATGTATTTCGGGGTTGTTCATCTGTTCCAAGGTCTCATGGTGTTCATTCATGGTGACTGGGTTTTGCTGGCTTACGATGGTTGGGCTTTCGCCAAGTGGACAAATGAGTTTACTAATGCTCTCTCAATCTTTGAAGCTCTCTCTTAACTCGCGAGACATGGTATTACAACGATGTATGGCTTTGGATCTCAGATGGCCTTGGTGATCTGGTCCGGTATTTTGCTTCGGCGGTGCTTCAACCAGCCTTGCCGCTAGTTGAAGGTA
Organism: Heliamphora exappendiculata; assembly: GCA_034768845.1. Taxonomy (NCBI): domain Eukaryota; kingdom Viridiplantae; phylum Streptophyta; class Magnoliopsida; order Ericales; family Sarraceniaceae; genus Heliamphora; species Heliamphora exappendiculata. The sequence goes on from JAOTRH010477471.1 coordinate 7,137, forward strand.
TCAATGTTCTCAAGCTTATGCTCATTTTCTATGGGCAAATGGTTGAAGACCGTATATAGTTGTGATCTGGTTTTCTTTTGGAATACGGGACAGTTTTGGGTGAAGCCTTTAGTAGGTTTAATAGAGTTTCAAGCCAGCCTTTTGGTGTTTCTGAGATCTTTCTCGACATTTGATGAGAGTCAAAGTAGTCTGGTAGTTATTTATGTGCTTCAGGTTGGTGTTTGGATTTCATTTGCCATGGGTTTCTTGCATTGTGTTTTTTTGAATCTTAGCTCAGAATTCATTCTGGGTCTAGCGTTTTTTAAGGAAAATCGTGGGATTTCTCGTTGGCTTTCAACGGTTAATCATGTGTTTGTTGATGTTTGAAAATAGATTTTCAAAGATCTGAGTTAGTCCACGTTATTTTACTCTTGGGTAGCGTAACACGACTATGAATCTAGATCTGGGTCAACCATTTATTGAGTAAGCCAGTTTTTTTATTGAGTTAAGCAGGTTGTTCATGGATAGAAAACCAGATTTGAGTAACACGAATAGGGTTTTCAGTTTCTACTCATGAAGAAGACGAAGTGTGGTCCACGCACGGCTAGGAGAGTATGGTGGTTTTCAAAAAACCATTGGTGTTTTTTTTTTAATTCCGTGGGCGGTGATTGGGGTTCCCAGGTGGCTTCTGTTGCGCAACAGGTTGAATCGTGGGCCACAGGTTGTTAGTTGCGGAGTCGGTTAACTGAAGCATAAACCGGGGCTAAGGAAGCTTTGGTTTGATTTGGCTGAGGCAATTCGGAGCTTGGCGAAGATTGTAGCTCACGCGCGCGTGTGAGCTAGGGAAAATTATCTTCTGCAATGGGTTTACTTGGGCAGTGTGGAGCCATGTGCAGAGGGTCCCATGTGTTTGCCCCGCTTTTGCGTTAATGGTGGACCCCACTGATTTGTTTTGCCTCAATTTGCAAAACCGCAGCTGGGAAAGCTGCTGAGCCTTGCTTTAGATAATTGGGACCCACACTGGTTTTGCAAAACCGTAGCTGGGAAAGCTGTTTTTTTGCCGCAGGTTTGAAGTAATTAGTGGTGGTTAGTGGTGTACCCCACTAGTACAATGTTTAAGATCGAGATTTGCAGCACTTTTGAGACAAAGCATTGTTATTGTGGCATGTGGTGGCGTACTGTGGTTTTGCTCGTTTGTAGTATTTTACAAATCATGGGCTTTTTTTTTTTGGTTCAGTGAGTGGGTTCAATTTTTTTTGGCCCGCTGATTGTATAGATTGATTGTAAATATTTTAATTTGATCCCACCTAATTTTAAAAGATTCTGATGATGAAAATATGTAGAATAGTGCATCGGTACAATTTTATTTCAAATTGCCTATTATTTCTATTTATGTAGTTAATCTTGTTTATTTTATATAATTTAGTTGTTTTATTTACTTCTTTAATTGTTAATTCTTTCATACTCACACTTAGCATATTGTAATTTTTATTTGTATCCATTAATTGGTGCTAATATATTTCAGCATTTACAACTTAATAATATTGTTAATTGTTACAATAATGCACATATATTTATGTGAATATGGTAATTAATACTACATTTCGCATTTAAATTGAATAGTTGTAAGTAATTTATTTTTCTTTTTAATATTAGTCCAATTTCATTTATTAGTATATTATATTCCCTCCTCTTTTAGTGTAGTAATTTTATTTCCATTTCTTAGTTATTTTAATTTATCTTTCTAGTATTAGTTTAATCTTTTAGCTTTTTATTTTATTTTATTTTTCTTTAATTAGTCTAATTTTTCTTTAATAATGTTCTAGTTCATTTTTTTTCTTTTCTTATAACAATAGTTTAATACTCCATTTTATTTTCTCTTTAGCTTAACACTTTTTTTTTTAACTTTCATTTTTTTTCTTTTTCTTTTTCTTTCTTTTATTATATAATAATATAATTTCTTTTTCTAACATTTTCTTTCATTACTAGCTTTAAATTCCCTTATAGTGTTTCATTTTCTTTTTTTTAAATATTAGTTTAAGTATTAATTTAATTCTCCTTTGCTAGTTTTTTATTTTATTTTTATCTTTTTATCTTTTATTTTAATATTAGTGTAATTTTTTTCTAGCATTTTATTATTAGTCTAAATCTCTTTTAAATGTTACATTTTTTCTTTTTTTTTTCTTTTGAAATTAGCTTAATTTTCTTGCTATAATATTTCTTTTATCATTTTGTTAAACCCAAAAATTACAAAAAGACTTTTAAGTTAATTTTTATTTTTAAATATCATTATAAATTTTCTTTTCTCATAATAGTTAAAACTCAATTATTCTTTTCATGCCATTTTCTTATTTTATTTTATTTTATTTTTATTTTATTCTCTTTTAGAATGTAAAATGTTAATAACTAAATTTTTTTTTTTATTTTAAAATATTCATTTGTTAGCTTAATTTCTCTTCCACAATATTTTTCTTTTCTTTTCTTCTATTAACTACAAAAAGCACAAAATCATAAAAATATCTTTTGATGTTCCTTTTTATTCTTTTTATTTTTATCTTTTATGTAAATAATTAGATTTTCTTTTTAATAACATTTTCTACCCTTCTTATTTTATTAAATATTTTTCTTTTCTTTTGAAACTTTAATTTCTCTTTAAGTATAAAATCTTTTCTTTTCCCTTGTTAGTAATTTTCTTTTAATAAATTTTTTTGTATGCCTCTCTCAATTCTACTTAGTTTATTTTCTACCTAGTTTTGATTATTTTCTACCTAGTTTTGATTATTTTCTACTTAGTTTGCTTTGGTATTATACATATTTTGGTTATTTTCTTTAAAATCATGCATTTAGCTTATTTTTGCTTGTAATCCATGTTTAGGTAATTTTAGCAACTTTAGTATTTTATTTTTTTAACCAAATCATGTTAATTTAGATTGCTTAAATAATTTTGCACGTGGGTATATTTTATGTATTCTTTAGATAGAAATTATATGTCATAGGACTTAGAATTTTTTTTTAACATTTATGTGTTTTGGAGTGCTATGTACATATTTTGTGTATTTTTTATATTTAATTTTGGATGTTCTCTCTTTGCCTTTATTTTTTTTATTTGCATGCATTTGAGAAATCATATTAAAGAACCAATGATGATTAGTAGAAGCCAACTTTATGGCTGGGCGAACGGGGTGCCTAACACCTTTCTCGATTCGTACCTTATCCTTCGAACCCTCTTTATTTGGTTAACGTTTTAAAGATCAGTAGCCAATTTTGTTTTTCTTAATTTTTTTTAAAAACTAAGTGGCAACTCTATTTTCAATAAAAGGGGTTTTCAAAATTTTATTTTCAAGGTGTTGAAAGATTTTTCTAAACATTCTTTGAATTTTTTATTTTTGAACGTTTTCCAAAATAACTCCTAAATCCCAACACCACAGTATTTTCTGACGACTCTGCTGGGGACTGGTTTTCAAAATCAAATAAGAGGACTATACTTGAAAACACCATTGGTTCTTAATAAAACTTTTTATTTACATTTTCACATGTATGTGCATTGTTTTTCAAACTCCCTGCCTGGTCGACCTGATGTCCTGAACGTTAATCCGTTTCGAGGATTGTTGGGGAGACGGGCAACCCTTGCTGACTGTACGCTATCATAGGTGTCGTAAAAGAGTTCGGGCATATTATTTGATTATGTCATGTACCACTCCAGGCATGGGAGGTATATACCCGACTTTATTCAGAAGGTACCCTTTTTAATTGATCAAAATTGACCTTTTGCATATAGTGAGCTTTAAACCCCTCAAATTAGGTATTGCTAACCCTAGTAGGATTATGTGTTTTTCTTCATTGTATATTTTGTTTGTATATTGTTAGGATTATTTTGATCAAGTTTAGGCTAGTTCTTTCTTCGGGTTCGACTCGGGTCTTCTGTTATCCTTTGCTTAGACTAGCTTTTTCTTTGGGTTCTTATCCGAGTTTTGTTTTTCACCATATTCGATTTTTCTTATCGTAGTTTTCTTCCTGGGGTCGTGCTCGCATTTCATTTTAAAGCCTCTAGGGTAGTTTCTCTCTCTCCCGAGATCTTCCAGGGTCATTAGTTTCATCCCTCTTGACATATGCTCGTTTCTTTCAAACCCTTGTCATACCCGTGAGAGTTATTTTCCTACCGTCATGCTGTCTGTTTCCCTAATTTAGATGAGCTTTCCCTCTAGAATTTAGTTGATTTCCCTTTTATCTGTTATTTTGGTTTTTAGGGTACCATGTTATGCCGTCGGCAAGCCCAACAGGGGCATTATTTTAGTCTCTGTATTTATCTGTTCATGATTCACTATTTTGGGAATCTGAGATATTTGCTATCTGTCGTCAGAATGCTTGCCCGAGAGGAGTCTGATACTAGTTACTTTGCTTTTACGATTTAGGTGTTCTTTGTGAGTTTACCATTGGGCTGAGAAAAGTACAGTCAACACACGTTTGGGTAAGGTTAGGATCAGGAAGACTCTGTAGGGAACTCAAACAGTCAGTTGAGATGGAAAAAAATGAGGTGAATTTGACAGCCCTAATGAGGGAAATCACTGATATACAACGAGCCATAGAGCAATAGACCCAGGCTCAAGTGCAATGTTAGGCATAGATCTGGGCGATTTAGGCCCATATCCCTGTCGTGAACGGGCAACTAGATGACACGAATGAGAATGCAGAAGACTTTTGGAATGACAATTAGGTCTCCGATGGGTCGCAAGTTGTTCCACCACCACCACGTAACCCTCGTCAGGTAGTAGTTGAGGAAGAAAATACTACATAGTCTAGAGAATCTGCATTGATTGATAAGATCGACAGGATGGAGAATGTCCTTAGAAAGGCCAAAAGGATTGAAGAATACATGCTAGATGTTGGACGGCTATGGTTGTTCCCCGACGCTAAACTATCGAAAAAGTTCAAAATGCTAGACATGAAGAAATTTGATAGAACCGAAGACCCCAGAATTTATCTCTGAATGTATGTTGGCACCCTCTCGCCAATGAAAATTGATGACCAGTTGAAGGCTCAGTTCTTTCACCGAACTCTTTCTATGGCAGCCCAGAAATGGTTCCTCTCGCTCGACATAGCAAAAACCAGAACTTAGGAGGATATAGTTATGGCTTTCATCAGTCAGTATAGTTACAATGTCCAATTGGATGTAACTACTTGGGAGCTCAAAACGACTCGATAGGAGAATCGAGAGTCTTTTGTTGATTTTCTAACTCGGTGGAGGGGTAAGGCCGCCAAGATGACAAACTAGCCCTCTGAGAAAGAACAAGTAAGGATAGTGGTGAAGAACCTACAGTCCCCGTTGAAGCGTTATTTGATCACACAGCCACTCTCTACATTCGAGCAATTGTTTGATGCTGGGGTTCAAATAGAAGATGCAATCCAATTTGGGGATATTGAAAAGGCCGAGCCAAGCCAGAAGCCTAGAAAGACTTTCCCCACAAATAACTAGAACCAATCCGCTACCACCAATCTCGTGTCCCGCTCAAACAAGGTAAACTCGCTGAACCCATCCTCTTCCGCCCAGGAGTCCAATAATGCCCAACAGTCAAATAACAGCCAACACCAACAGAGGCCAAGGAGGGTGTTTACTCCCCTCAACATTTCTTTATCCACCGCCCTGAATTAACATGTCGAGAAAGTGCTCATCAAACCATTAGACCCCATGCCTGTACCCAATCCCCTGCCCTTGAGATTTAATGCTTCCCAATACTGTGCCTTCCATCAAGGTCCTGGGCATCTGACTGATAAGTGCATGAGGCTACGTCATGAGATCCAAAATCCAATTGACAACAAAGTGATCCCGCCACCATCTGCTGCTCCAAAATTGAACGTAATGATTAACCTCTTGCTGAATCATGCCAGGCAAGCTCGGACAAATTACATATCTTTGGGGGAATCGGAGGACCCAAGCCAGCACATTTGTTTAGTACACCTACCACGCCCTCATGTTTCAATAACTGAGGATCAGACAACATGATCATTCATGATGGTTAGAGGCAGTCGAGACAGGATGGAAGAATAGAATGATAATGTCTGGGAATGGTATCAACCGATAATTCAAACCTACCAACAAGAGGAGGAGCGCAATGAAGAAGATGACTGGCCACTGGATTGCCCGAGTCGACCTTATGAGTTTAGCCATGTGCTTGATGGAATCACCCTCCCCCAACTTTTTGAGGAGAAAGTGTACGTCGATGAGATGCAGTCCTTCTGGCTAGTAAGAATCGTGTTAAAATTAGATAGAGTAGAGTGGACTGATTTCTAGGCTGCTCGGGAACAGCAAATGAATTTCATTGAAGAGGACATTTGGGAGGAATTTGATAATACATGAGCTATTGAAGATGACGAGAAAAGAAGGGAAAGGGCAGCCGTTAGTGACTTAAATAATTTGTGGGCGTTTGAAAGCCCTCTACACGTAAATAAAGTGAGACATACTGATAATGTGATGCCAGGGTTATGGGATTTCGAAGACGGCGTGGAGCACCTAATTAGAAGTGGATGAAATTTTAAGCCAGCTCAGCTAGAGAAGGGACAGTCGAGTGGAAAAGGAAAAGAGACAGAGCAAGAGGAAGAGGATGATGCTGCATTGAGATAGTTGAAGAAAACGCAGGCCAACATCAGTATCTGGGGTTTATTGATGGCTTCGCATAAGCACAGACAAGCTATTTTGAGGGTGTTGAACAAGGCCAGTGTCCCAATAGATGCAATCCCTGAGCAACTCATTGGGCTTATTCTGCCAGCCGTTGAACCAAAAGTCATTTCCTTTTCTGATGAGGATTTTCCCGCTAAAGGAAAAAGTCACAACAAGCCACTTCACATCATTGTTAAGTGCCTAGAAAAATGGGTCCTGGTAACCCTCATTGATAATGGGTCTGCCTTGAATGTTTGCCCATTGAGAACGACCGTCGGCTTAGGGATAAGGCCAGACCAGTTCACTCCCTACAATCAAGGGGTGTAAGCCTATGACAACACAAGAAGGGATGTACTAGAATTGGTGTCATTCGCTATTTCAGTAGGACCTCTAGAGAGATCGGTTGAGTTTCACGTGCTACACGTGCCGGCCTCCTTCAATCTGCTGCTGGGCAGGCCGTGGCTGCATGACCCAAATGTCCAGGCAGTACCGTCTACCCTTCACCAAAAATTAAAATTGATAAAGAACGAGACAATTTTGATTATCCACGGAGAAGACAGCATTCACCCATCGAGAGGAGGAGAGGGCACAACTCTGTTGGAAGTTCAACATAGTAAAGATGATGTATTGCTCGATGGCTTTCAATTTGATGAAGAACAGACTGTTCAGATGATGATGAATGAAGAAGAAAGGTATGTCAACCCACGGGCTGTAACAATGATGAGAAAAATGTCATTCTTTTCGGGTATGGGATTGGGATGTAAACAATAGGGTATCCCGGAACCCATTCAGGTATTGCTGACTTCGCACCGTTTTGGTCTCGGGTATAAACCAACGGAAGAAGATTTGGAAGGGCCTAGAAGGGGGCAAAAGGCTAATTATTCTAGGACGTTTTAATGGGTACTTCGTTAAGGAAGGGGAAGATTTTCCATATTGCGATTTTTTAGAGCCATGGATCGACGAAGAAACCAATCAAAAGCTGCCAGGGTTGGAGATCTTTTTCAACCACCAGCTGTCTGACACAAAAGAGGAAGAAACATTGGAAGGAGAGAAGGAAGAAAAGAGGGTTTAGGAAGAAGATTGGGCCGACAAACTCGACGGTACCAACCTGGGAGTGCTGTTCAACGAGAAGACGGCTCAACTGCGTATAACTGAATCAGACTGCTTCATGATGGGCTTTAACACACCGGTAGATTGCACCAAGCTCATCATCGACGCGGCTATAAAAGAAGTGAAAAATTGGACCCCTGAGTCTTGTAATACGCAGGTTGTTTATTCTGAGTCTAAGTTTGAGTTGGAATTTGTAATCGAGGGCACATCTGTTAGTGCTCCTCTCCTAGCTTTTACCATCGAGTTTGTATTCTCCTCTGTTTTTAATGAAATGAACTAGATTTCTGGTTACTCTGCTTTGCTTGATTTATTTCATACGTTTTCTGACGATTTTAAATTCGATGGGGATATTCCCGAAGAAATGAGTACCCAACCAATAATCGAAGAAACTTTCTCAATAAATCTGGGTAATGAAATTAACTCGCAAAATGTTCAAGTTGGTTCTTCTTTATCCATAGTTGAACAAAAATAATTAATAACTTTATTAAAAGAATTCAAAGATGTATTTGCATGGTCTTACGAAGATATGCTCGGAATTGATCCTGATATTATCCAGCATCATATCCCTCTATACCCCGATGCAAAACCGGTCGAACAAAAATTAAGGCAAATTCGGCCAGAATGGGCTTTGAAAATCAAAGAAGAAGTTGCCAAGCAGATCAACGCTGGATTCCTAATGGAAACCGAGTATCCAAAATGGGTAGCCAATATAGTGCCAGTTCTGAAGAAGGACGGTCGTATCCGAGTCTGTGTGGATTTTTAAAATCTCAACAAGGCCAGCCCGAAAGACGATTTTTCATTACCACACATTGGTGTCTTGGTAGATAGTACAGCAGGGCATGCCTTGTTGTCATTTATGGATGGCTTCTCCGGATACAATTAGACTCTGATGGATCCCGAAGACATAGAAAAGACGACATTCACCACACCTTGGGGCACCTATTGTTATCGTGTAATACTGTTCGGCTTGAAAAATACAGGGGCAACCTATCAAAGGGATGCCACTACTTTACTGCATGACATGATACATAAGGAGGTCGAGGTGTACATGGATGATATGATAGTCAAATTAAAAGACCAGGATGGCCACATCACAACACTACAAAAGTTCTTTGAAAGGATCCAAAAGTACAAGATGCGGCTCAACCCACAGAAGTGTGCATTTGGAGTCACTGCCGGAAAAATGCTTGGGTTCATGATCACTCAATGAGGCATTGAAGTCGACCCTTCAAAGATTAAAGCAATTTTAGAAATGCCTCCTCCGAAGACCGTGCGGGAAGTTAGGGGCTTTCTGGGAAAAATTCAGTTCATCAGTCAGTTCATCGCAAAGTTGACAACTACCTGTGAGCTGCTCTTCCGTTTGCTGAAGAAAGGAGTCAAATTCGAACGGGATTAGAAATGCCAAGACACCTTTGATGCTGTACGACAGTACCTACAAAATCCACCTATTTTTGCTCCTCCCGAACCCGACAGGCCACTGATTCTTTACTTGTCAGTGACTGATTCAGCTATGGGATGTATGCTGGCACAAGAAGGAGAAACTGAAATAAAAAATGCTATCTACTACTTAAGCAAGAAGATGACTGGGTAAAAAATACGGTACATGCCACTAGAAAAGGCATGCTGGGCCTTGGTTTGGGTTTCCCGAAAATTAAGGCACTACATGCTGTCTTTCACAATGAATATCATTTCTCGGATGGACTCGTTGAAGTATCTGTTTGAAAATTCAGTACTGACAGGAAGGCTAGCCTGATGGTTGCTGTTATTATCTGAGTTTAATCTCCAATATGTTACCCGAAAGTCAGTCAAAGGCAGAGCTGTGGCAGAATTTTTGGCCGACCAACTAATTAAAGGAGGTGAAGACACGGAGTTTCAGTTTCTTGACGAACAAGTAATGAAAGTTGGGGATGAAAAGTGGACTCTATATTTTGATGGCGCATCTAATTAGTATGGCTATGGAATAGGAGTCCTTCTTGTCACTCCTGACGAGTCACACGTCCCCTTGTCGTTGAAGCTTAATTTTGAAGTCACCAACAATCAGACTAAATATGAGGCATGTTTGGCTGGATTGGAGGCAGCCTTAGAATTAGGGGCGAGGAAGCTTGAAGTTATCGGAGATTCAACACTAGTGGTTTCACAAGCTAGAGGAGAATGGAAGGTCAAGGACGTAATATTGATTCTCTATCATCAAGAGCTAGAGAAGCTGATACCGTGCTTTAGATCAGTGATCTTTACCCACGTGCCGAGATTGCAGAACAAGTTCGCCGATGCACTGGCCACCCTAGCATCCATGATTGACATACCACCCGGAGTCCGGATGAGGCCTTTGATAATTGAGTAGAAGAGAAAGCCGGCATATGAGATGACATCCGCTATTGAAGAAAGCACTGACAGACTTCCATGGTACTTTGACATTCAGAACTTCATAGAGAAAGGAGAATATCCCAAGTTTTCCAACAAAAAGGATAAAAGGGCAATACGACGACTATCTGCGCAGTTTATCATTTGCGGTGGTAGACTGTACAAACGAGGACATTCTGGGGTCAACAAGATGTGCGTAAATGCAAAAGAAGACAAAAAATTGATGAAAAAAATACACGCAGGAGTTTGTGGGCCACACATGAGCGAAAATATGTTAGCCAAGAAAATCCTACGACAAGAATACTTTTGGATGACAATGGAGATAGATTATATCCAGTTTGTGAGGAGGTGTCATAAGTATCAGATTCACGCAAATCTTATACACATTCTCCCGTCTCAGCTGTACAACTTGACATCACCATAGCCGTTCTCAGTATGGGGCATTGATGTGATTGGCAGAGTAACACTAAAGGCATCTAATGGACATGAGTTTATCTTAGTGGCCATTGATTATTTCATAAAGTGGGTAGAAGTAGCTTCCTACTCGGTATTGAAGACCTCCCATGTTGCTAAATTTATTAGGCAAAACATCATCTACTGGTACAGAGTCCCACATGAGGTCATCTCAGACAATGGTTCACATTTTCAAGGAGAAGTCCTGGATCTTTTCGAAGAATACCGAATAGTGGCTCACAAATCTTCACCATATCGGCCGCAAACCAATGGAGCATTCGAGGCAGCAAACAAGAACATTAAGAAAATCGTGCAAAAGACAATCAATTCACACAAAGATTGGCCGAAACATCTACCATTTGCACTTTGGGGATATAGGATGTCGATTAGAACTTCAACTGGAACTACACCATACTCTTTAGTGTACGGGATGGAAGATGTTCTTCCCATTGAGGTGGAAATCCCTTCACTAAGAGTAGTGGCCGATGCCAATATCTCAGAAGTAGAATGGCAGAGGAACCAGATGGAAGAGTTGCTCTTGTTTGATAAAAGAAGACTGCAAGCCCTATTTCATGTACAAGGTTACCAAAGGAGGATAGCTTGGGCATTCAATAAAAAGGTCAAAACTCAGAATCTCAGAGAAGGGGATTTGGTCCTTAAAGAGATCAGAGCTCCTATTTTTGACCCAAGAGGCAACTTCATGCCAAACTGGTCTGGACCGTTTCTCATTAAACCATCATGACCAGTGGTGCAGTCATTATTATAGACTTGGATGGCAATGCGTTCTCCACTCCAGTTAACCTCGATCAACTCAAAAAATACTATCCCTGAGGTAAAAATTAAAATTAAATAAAAAGCTTGCTGAGTTAAAAATCAAAAAGGCAACTCAGGCAGAAGTTAGAGCAGTCCCCAAGGCTGAAAACTCAAAAGGGCGATCTTGACAAAAGTTAGGGCACTACAAAAGGAGAGTATCAATACCCGAGGGAAAACCGAGCACGAACTATGTTATGGCCTGATTCCATCTTTTTGGGATATGTAGGCAGCTTGTTTTAAGAAGTTCAGCCACATTCTTTATTTTTAACCATTTTTGAATCTAAGTAAGACCAATGCAAAGTAGTTTTTAAAAATTTGAAAATTTTGGATAAATTTAAACCATCTCAAACATAAAGTAGGAATTTTTCATTACGTTATTTGGAACTACAAAGTTTTGAAATAAAAGGGAGGGAACCTGAATCCCAAACTCTACAAAAAAAGAAAAGCTATGAAATTTTCGAAATAAAGTAGAGATCCTCAAATCCTTCTCCTTTTCGCTACCTGTTTCTACAAGTAGCGATCCTCATCTCTACAAGATATAGCTAACACCCTGTTTTGTGTTAGCTATATCTTGTATTCAGTAGAAAGCTCAGGACATTGCAACTCCTGCATCTCTATCAATGAGCGGGATGGCCAGGCATCCTGATACAGTGCCAGAAAAGGGGCCCGCAGTACAGACGAAGATAAACGGCCTCAGATATTGTGAGGGATGACCTGACTATGACCGAACTGCCACATGATCCGACAAGGATAGTAAAAAGTAGTCTGACGAAGGTTGACCAGCAAAACACCAGAATGATCTATAGTGGTCAGAGTTATGGCATGAATCCACCACCAAGAGCACTGCCAGGTAATGTCTAGGCCAGTCAGAGAAGAAAGATACTGTCGCCAAGATGCCTCGGTGTCATATATCTGATAACGCAGGAGGTAAAGGAAAGTAACGGCATTGTGCCTGCCAGTGGGAGGTTTTTGTACAAGATTTACCTTCTCTATCAGTCAGATCTGTAGCAAGAGTTAAAATAGTAAGGGAAAGGCTTTGCAATATGACAGAAAGCTTGATATAGGGGAAGCCGTTAAACTTACCTAAAGAAGTAAAGGGATGTCTGCAAAAGTGGTAGTCTCATCATGATGGACAGTGTCTAGACTGAGCAGTGTCTTGACCAAAACAAGAGGCACAAAGTCCTTCTCCATCCACATTTGGCTAGCAATGTCAACCAGGGCACAACTAACCCGCCCATTGGAAGGGACGAGGAGATATTGGGTAAGGAGGCAGAGACAAAGTGCATAACGATGCCAAAATTGAAAGTCAAGATTGCTAAGATCGCCAGTAGGACATAACCTTTCAATAAGCCATGAAATGTCGAGACTGTCACCTGATGTTAGAAGAGAAGCTTCCATTCTAGATAGACCACAGAGTTGCACCACCTGTTACCGAGCAGAAAGAAATGGAGTGGGAACAACAACGGAACTCCGCGGAGTCAGGTCCAAAATGGCAGCAAACTCCTCTACAGTGGGGCAGAGTTCTTCAAGGCCAAATCGAAAGACGTGGGACTGCGGATCCCACAGTTGAGCAGCAGCTGACAATAAGGGACTATTAACCTCCACGGTCCTCAGTGAGAAAAGAGCATTCAGGCTAAATGGGGTGAAGTTCAAACGTTCAATGTGAAAAAATGCTTCAATCCATAAAGAAAGAGGAGAAGCCATATGAGTTGGAGTACCAGCAAATGGGGCCTCTAGGACTGTATTTATAAGGCTAGGAAGGGCAAAAAATCAGAATTTTGGCAAAAGGCACGCTCAAAGTGGTGACCGCCATCTTGGAACTGGCGATCGCCAACTCCAAAAAGCAGAGTACAGTGACATCAGCCCTTTGACCAGACGACCGCCATGTTGAAACGGGCGACCGCCAGGTGAACTTTTGGAAAGTGGCGACCGCCATGTTGTATTATGGCGACCGCCATGTTTAAACATGGTGGGTATGTGTTTGCAGTCTGTGTGAATTGTGACTGTTGAATTATGCATCCACGGCAGTAAGAGAAACAAACAAATAAATAGATGAAGTAATAAATGGCAAGAAGGCCCAAAGTGCATCAAAAAGTAGCAAAGTAATACTGGGACAGCCGGGCCCAATAAAACAGTAAACTAGGGCACACAGGCCTATGGATCAAGTAAGTGTGTGTCAAATATGTCAAACTGGGGCACGCAGGCTCATCAAAATAAATGTATCAGAAAGATAAACAAAATTGGGGAAAAGGGGGGGGGCTCTCTCTCTAACTCATGCCTCGGGTGACTCGGCGGGAAGAAAGACCGACCTCCTCCGAGCTGTCATCCTTGAAAAGTTTGTCGAACTCATCACTGTCGTCACTGTCAGAGAGGAGGAGACAACTCTAGAGCGGCTCTGGGCAGAAGAAACAGATCCTTGAAGACATGCTCGGCAAGAAGCGCATGACCCACGATCGCGTATCAGAACTGGGGTAGGAGGTTGAGCAGGAGCGGGTGGCGGTACTACACCGGCGGCAGCTACCCGTGCCTGAGAAGAGAAGAAAAAGTAAGAATAAGGAATAGTACAGAACGAGATGGTGAAATCGAAAGGAAAATACTTACTGGCAAGGGAACGAACGGAACCCCAACTGCGCGTAAGGCTGCATCCTGCTGGCGGACAAGGGTTCGCAGGCCACTCACCACTAGCATGAGATGATCCAGCCAAACCTAATCTGTCTGTCAAGAAATAAAACAGAACTGAGCAGTCTATGAATAAAGAATGATGAAAAGGAAATAGTGAGAAAAGAGTCAAACTTGGGCGTGCTCTGGCTGAAACTCTAGGGCTGGAGGAACCGGGATGGGGATATCAAAAGGATACCCAGCAATGAAGGACGACATCGTCCAAGGTACCTCAACAGCCCTAGCTCCACCAGCGGCTCCAACAGCACCAGCAGCGGCACCAGCAACACCAATATCAGCAGCCTCTGGTGCCTGTCCTCGCCTCCTGCCACCTGGGGCAGCCGGATCGGGTCCTAATGGACCAAGTAGATGGGCCCGGGCCCAGGCAAGGTAATCCCCCTCAGCAACCAGTAACTCCGTAGCATGAGTCCCCACCAGCTCAAGGAGAAGGTCGACCCGGCTCAAATCCTCAGTCCGGCGCATACAGGCTGGAGGAACCACTGGGATCCGAAAGTGATCCAGGCCGAGCGACTGGCGAACCACTCGCTCTCCCAGATAGTACTCTTGTCCAAATGGGCCCTCCAGAAAGATACGCCTCGTAGTAATGTCACGACTGCGCATCAGATCCGCGCCAGCCCGATCCTCCACCTCTCTCCAGACATCCTAGTGGACCTGCTATAGTTCAAAGTACAGTACAATGCAAAGAATAGTAAGACATATAGTATGATGAACAGCGTGCAGTAATTAGTGCCCAGTGTAGTGCAGTGTAAAGTAGTGAACGGAATAAAGAACAGTGCGGTGCAGTACAGTGAACAGTGCAATAAGCAATATAATACCGAAAGTAGTGTACAGAATGGTAAGCAAAGATACCTGATCAGGGTTCAGTCGGTCCAAAGACACCCGAAATTGGTTAAGGTCCTTCCCTCCGGACTTCTTCCCCTTTAGCCCTCGGGACCACCGAGCTGCACAGGGAATAACCAGAGGGTCTGCCGCAGAGTTCATCGGGACGTGAAGATCGACGAATTCATAGGTCCATAACTGCATAGAAGAAGATGTCAGCAAGAAGAAATAACAAATAATAGAAGTAGATGAAGAATTGCAGAAACTAAATCATACATCCCAGACCCTCCAGTATTCTCTAATGCTGAGCTCCTGAGGGAACCGGATCAGTGTCCTCATAAAACTGTAAAGAGTAGCCAGAGCTGCACCACCCCAATTGTACGATGTGATCCGGTCAAGACGAGCTAGGCTACCCAAGTAATGCAAATGAACAGTATTCTCCTTGTTCGAAAACAAGGAGGTACCGAACATGTACATCAAGAAGCCTCAGGCGACCCACTCGTAGTGGCGAGGCTCGGTGCACTGAAAGTGTTTGAACTGCTCGAAGAACCTGGTGTATCTGACTTTGTCGCGGTCCATCTGAGCAGGAATGGCCCCGAGGATGTACAGTAGTGCATCGGTCGACTGAGATATAGACGGATCAAATGGGATGGGAGCTCCTCTAACCCGGATGCCGGTAATAAGTGCAAAACCCATAGGCGTCAGGGTAGCCTCAAAAGTGGTGAAATGAAAGGTGTTGGTGGTATCCCACTACCGCTCGGCCAAGGCAGTCAACCATAGCTGATCATTGCTCGTCCTACCCAACAGGGGTATGAAGCGAGCAAAGCTGAAGGCATCAATGTAAGCCCGATTAGGAGCGGGGAGGACATCATATCACCCCAACACCTCCACAGAGGCTGAACCTCTGAAGCCTCGGACATAGTGACCAGCCTGTTAAGAAGAGAGAAACAAAGGATACATAAAGAACAGATCAAACACATGACACGTGCAGCGGATAACTCTAATAAATCAAGAAAATCATTCAAACCCTAAGTGACGGTCCTTCGGTTCTTTTCAAGCCCTAGAAAACTAGACACCCTAACTCTAGGTTAGTGATTTCTGCATATCCTGGTAATCCTAAGTCCTGGCGCATCAGGCGAACTTTTATCATTTTGTGTAAACCATTCTTTCCAAAAAAAAAAAAAATTTCATAAAGTTTCTAGGATTTTATAACGTTGTTTTAAAATTTTTTCTCAAATTTTTGAAATTTTCTAAAAATTTTCAAAATTTTCTTCAAATTTCTAGTATTTTCTAAACATTTTCTTAAAAACCTTGGATTTTCTTAAAACTTTTCTAAAAATTTTCAGAATTTTCTTCAAATTTCTAAGATTTTCTAAAATTTTCCAAAAAAAAAAAATCTTCCTAAGAGTTTTTCGAATTTTGTAAATTTTTCAAAAAATACCCCTTAAATTTCGAGAGTTTGTGAAAAATTTGCCCCAAATTTTAGAATTTTGACAAAATTGTCCATAAATTTTCTAGATTTTCTGAAAATCCCCAATTTAGTTTTTTTTTATAAAAAAAATTGTAAGATTTTTCTAAATTTTTTTTAGGATTTTCTAAAAATTTTTAGGATTTTCTTAAGTTTTTTTTTTTAAAAAAAATTGTAGGATATCCTTAAAAATTTCTAAAATTTTCTTCAAATTCCTAATATTTTTCAAAATTTTCTAAAAATCTTCCTAAAAGTTTTTTTAATGCCCCTTAAATTTCTAGAATCTGTAAAAAAAAAAAAAAATAATAAAAAAAATATATATATATAATAAATTTGTCCCAAATTTTAAGATTTTTGACAAAATTTCCTCTAAAATTCTAGAATTTTTAAAATTTTCCTAATTAGCCCCAAAAACAAAAATGAAAAATCTCCCCCTTAATTTTCTTATGTTCTTCTTAGAAATAAAAATTTAAGCCTTCTATTTTTAAAATAATTTTCTCATTTATTGTTTGTTCAATCCTAAGTGTTTCTACTGTTTTATTCTCCATCGCATAGGTACTTAAGCTAAGCTCAAATCCCAATTATACCATCATCAATAATCATTATCATCATTCAGCAAGCACATCAAAATAAATCATCATCAATCATCATCTTATTAAATCGTCATATGGGGGAGTCTAGGCATGCATCTACGCTTGATATATCATCTTTGGTTTTTAGAACAGTAAGGACAGGGTACTTACCGATGGTCGTCAACGAGATATATGATGGTCAAGCTCCCGTAAAAGAACGTCAATAGCAACAGCATCGTCTGGAGGCTCGTAGAATCTCATCTCGCGCGGAACTGCGTGATGAGGCAGTGGAGCGTATATATGAGGGTTAAAGGGCACCAGATAACCCTTTCCCGCGCCAGGATCTAAGAAATCGGCCACGGTGACCTCAGCAGCAGCATCCGCAGCAGTCTGTGCCACAGCAACTGCTCGTGCCTCCTCAGCAACACGACGGGAAGCACACTCCGCCTCAAGCACCAGGGCGTCCATAGCAGCGGAGGGCAGCGCGGAGGCAACTCCACTGGCAGGAAGACTGGAAGTCATGCCGCCAAGAGTCCCCATAGAGGAACTCCCAGTAGCAGTGGGCCCCATCGTGCCCCAAGGTCGTCGTCTCCCTGACCCAGGCCCGCTATAAAGAGGAAGGGGACCACAAATAGTAGAATAAACATCATACAAATGCTAAGATGAAAGAAAACAAGGGAAAGCTAAGAGAAACGAGAGAGAGCCCGAGAGAGGATGGGAGGCTAGAGAGAGAAAGAGATATGAACAAATGAGCCACGTTCGCGCGCCTTAAAGGACTAGATACTCGCTTGGAGTTGGTGGGCGGCCATTAACTTCCTGAAACGCTACATGGTGCCCGCCATGTCAGAGGGATTCCGTCCTGGTGGCCGCTGACTTGTCAACCGTCATGTCAATCCCATCACGGCGACCGCCAACTCCAAAGTTGGTGGCCCCGTATCAGTTCGCCATTATGACGTTTTAGGATTTTTAGGGGCTGTTTGAGCATTTTTTTAATGAGTGTTTTGTTTTGTTTTTTTTTTATTGTTAGTACTATTTTGCATTTATTTTATTCATTAAATTAGTTTCTTTAGCAAAAAGAATTTTTAGAAACCATAAAAATTTTTAGAAACCATAAAAATGACTTTTAGAGCATTTCAAAAATAATTGTGTGTGTTTTAAACCTTTATCTTTTTAAGATGTTTTCTCGTTTCGGTAAATCTAGTTTTAAGTCATAACTTGGCTTTTATCTCGCACATCGTTTGAAATTTTTAGGTCTTAACTCGAACTATTAGTTTGATATTTTGCTCGTCGGTCATCCTCATGACCCTAAACTGACTCGGTCCTCCTCATGACCTTAAACTGACTCGTCGGTCTTTCTCATGATCCTAAACTGACTCGGTCCTCCTCATGACCTTAAACTGACTCGTCGGTCCTACTCATGACCCTAAACTAACTCGTCAGTCCTTCTCATGACCCTAAACTAACTCGGTCCTCCTCATGACCTTAAACTGACTTGTCGGTCCTCTCCATGACCTTAAACTGACTCGGTCCTCCTCATGACCTTAAACTGACTCGTCGATCCTCCGGTCCTCCTCATGACCTTAAACTGACTCGTCGATCCTCCAGTCCTCCTCATGACCTTAAAATGACTCGTCGGTCCTTCTCATGACCCTAAACTAATTCGGTCCTCCTCATGATCTTAAACTGACTCATCGGTCCTCCTCATGACCCTAAACTGATTCGGTTCTCCTCATGACCTTAAACTGACTCGTCGGTGCTCCTCATGACCCTAAACTGACTCGGTCCTCCTCATGACCCTAAACTGATTCGGTTCTCCTCATGATCTTAAACTGACTCGTCGGTGCTCCTCATGACCCTAAACTGACTCGGTCCTCCTCATG
>JAOTRH010477502.1:0-25919 GCA_034768845.1 Heliamphora exappendiculata
GTCTGTAATATTAAGATATTTAACTTTTGATTGTGACATTTATATCCTATGTATGGGTGGACTCCTTTGATTATTATGTTAATTATCTCATTATTTAGTTATGTCGCTCTTGATGTTTTCAAAAATTCGAGACGTCACATAGTGACAGTTGGTCAGCGATGCTACATTCAGTTGTATGATTTTTTTTCGGTTGAAATACTTATATATCATGTGTTATTTTTAAACCTTGTTTCGAATAAAAGAAGATTTTTTGCTTTTCTTAGTTTATTGCATGATATTGAACTTGTGGATGTTGAGTTTTCAAAGGGTGTTCTTGAAAACGGTAGTTTTAGATAAAATCTTAACACTTGTGTTTTGGAGGTTTGGAGCTAACCCTTGGGGTTGAGTTTTAAGTTTGGAAACGTTTTGTAAAAATGGGGAAAAACATTTTAAAAATGTTTTGTTTGATCTCCATGGTTCATGGATTGGATATCTTATTTATACATGTGTTGTATAACTATTTTTTTGAAAAACTTTTTAAAAAGGTTTTGTTGATCTCCATGTTGATGGATGGATTTGTATATACATGTATAATGTATATTTGTGAAATGGTTCGATTTTGTTGAGAATGATTATCTAGATGTACCGAGATGCCGTGTATGTAGCACGAGTTACCCTCGGTGTAAGTCAGAAACATGCACAGCGTAGGTGCTCCGTACCTTCGGGTTAGTCCCCGTAACATGAGTTGGTTAGGTGCTTTGTACCCTCAGGTGGTCGCCCGTAAATTAAGTATTCGTCGTGGTAGCTCCGTATAGAACTTGCATTTACCTAGCAAGCCTTAAGTGGTTCAGGACTATGGTAAATGGGCAGGAATCTATAGTTGCTACCTTTGTCCCATGGTGATGGATTTGGTACATAGGATTAAATCATCTTTTTTGCGATGGTACATTCCGCGAGGGAACAATATTTTTAATTACTATTTTTCCTTAACTGTGGTTGATCATTTGCATTATTTGCAATACTTGGTTTGAAGGATGAAAACATGGGTTTTATGAAATAAAATCATTTTTTGAGACTTGTGTAGTTTGATGGGAAAACTTTGGGTTTGTGGAAAACCATTTTGGGTTCTGTGGTTGAGTTTAGCTCCAACTCTATATGATTGCATTTTACCTGCTTTACAGTTTTATAGTCTTTTCCTATTGGGCTTCAGCTCACTGTGTGAAATTTTGCTGTAAAATTATTTTCAGGTAAACATGTGGAGTTGACCTAGATGCTTGAGGTGATGGAGGACTCACAGTAGATTCCTGTTTTAACATGTACTTTTACATGTGATGCATGTTTCAGAAGGCGAATTTTGTACGCCTTGAGGCGATATAATAATTCATGTATGAACAGCATGTTTATTATTTTTGAGAGCTGAACTATGGGGATCTTTTATCCAAATGCTGTATATTCTTGAGTTGTTGGTTTTTTAACTACAAGTCTTATTTTCATAAACGGTTTTTGGTGGGCTTTCGCGTGACCCTGGTAGTTGGGGTGTGACAACTTGGTATTAGAGCTCTGGGTTCGAATACCTATGAACCATGGAAACAAGGGTGCATCACCACGTGAGGATGCGTGTGTGCTTGATTGCATGTTGATGCCGTGTATATGTGAGTATGGAGGTTGGACCATAGGATTGATTCGTCTTTTTTTTGGATTAGCATACTTGGGAGTCAAGTTAGAAATGCATTTTGCGAACGTAATTTCTAGCAAGGAATCTATGTGGGTTGTCCAAAGTGATGCGTCATTCTTATCGGTTCTCATCGGTATCGGTGTTGTGTTTGCATAATCGTTGTGGCTATGTGTTAGCATAATTATGTGATATGTGGTAGAGATAACATGATAAATCAACTTTAGGTTGTCGTGTTTCATGTTTTCTTTCTTTGTAACCTTTACACCCTTAGAGGCGACGAGACCGTGGTTTGGGTCTTTGATGTACGACTCAGTTGCTATCAGTTGCAAAGGTACAGTTATGGGTTGAGCGTTGATCGCCTGGTATGTGGTGGAACTCCTCTGTGAGTCGAGTTTAACCGTGTGATGGATTAGGTACGTCTTTAGCCATGCTATGCCTTGAGCCGTGTACTTAGGATGGGTATAGATAGGAACATAGTGGTTGGGAGCGTAGTAATCCTTGGTCGAGTGTCTGTAGAGACAGCAGAATGTGAGTGGTTCTGGAGATATTTCTTAGGTAAGATGTTGTTGGTAGTCCGAGCAGTTCTGATGACCTTGGATGTTGTATAACTTTCGTGGTTTGAGAATTGAGTTCCGAGTGAGTGGGCTCAAGGGTATGTGAACGAGTATGAGTTGTAGATATGCTAGGAAGAGCATGGGTTACGGTTGTATGGGAATGTGTAAGGATTCCTACGACGAGTATCGATTTCGTGAGATTCCTACGGGAATGCAGGTTCGTGGTTTGATCGATATCCTAGTGATTAGGAGATTGTGTTTGAAATCTATGCGGAGTGCATGTGGTTAGCTGAGCGCTGAGATGATGTATCCCGAGTGTGATATTCCCAGAAGTTGTTTATGTTCCATCCACCTTAGGTTCAGAGATGGGTATATTGTTTACCCATGGGAACGAAGTGTGGAGTGATGGGGTTCAATAGTGGATCGTGTGGTTTGGCTGGCATGAGGTGATAGGCGAGGAATCGTAGGTTGCGATGCCTATGTTTGATGTGTGCTTTGAGAACAGAAGTGCGAAAGATGCTTGCATGGTTGTGGGAGTTATCTGGATTGGGTTCCCCTTTGTTTGGAGTTGTGCCTTAGACAGCGGATTTGAGACCGTGATGTGATTGTGGTGTGCCTAGAAGGAGTTAGGTGAGTGTGGTGCCTCCTTGTGAAGTGAGGTTTTGGGCGCAATGGTATGAGTTGTACCAGGTATGCGGATGGATAATGTTCGCGTGTGTGTTAATGGCGCTGCAGAGTTGAGAGTTTGGTGTAGCTTATGGATTGAGTACCATGATCAGGGTTGACGGCATCTGCTTGACCATGGTCAATATGGTTTCAAGATAAGGTCAACTGGGTTCGTTGAGGACCAAGTGTTGATGCGTATTGGCAGTATGCCGAGGTTGGGTCGTGGTTTCTTGTTGGCCCTTTTCTTTCATTTGGATGGAAGGAGAGAGAGAGTTCTTGTAGACGATTGTCTGGTGCGTGTTGTTTGCGAGTTGTTTCATCTCGGGTGAACAGAGATGCCATGTTTTGATTGGTTCAGGTTTTGGTTGTGCCATGAGACTGCAGAATCTCAGTGGATTTGTATCCGTGTTGTGACCCTTGGAGTTGTGACTCAAGGACGCGTATTGCCAAGATCGGGTGATTGGAAGACGAGTTCTTCATGATTTTTGGGTGTCAAACATCTATGTGTGTGATCTGGGATTCGATTGCTCTCACGGTTGGGAATCATAAAGAATTGCATGTTGGGGTTGGTATTTTTTCCCGCGGTGAAAGACCATAAAAGAGTACATTTGAGTGTGGTACATATGATAGGTTGTGGAAACCTAGTCAGTATGGTTTCAACGAATGGTTAAACCAGTAGGGTTGTGCTCCCTATGAGGTCGAGTTGTTAGACCAGAGATGTTAGTTGATAAGGGAGTTGGTATCGAGACACAGAATTCCTTTGCAGTGATCAGTTGAGGATTATTGACTGTTGTGTGTGTATATAGTTGTGCTTTTAGCACATGGCGGAGCGGGAATTTTGTTGGAATAGTGCGGCTGTGATATGTGTATGGTGGATTTCTGGTAGACGTTTGTGAGTCTGACCTTTTGTTCTGTTTGAGGACGTGGAACTATTAGAGTTCTTGGAGTCAAGGACTGGTTGTCGACTGTGGTAAGTGTTGTGCTACGGCATAACTGTTGATTGTATGGATAGTGGTTCCGAGAGTATGATGTTGGAGAAGCCTTGGTTCGCGTAGCTTGTTCGGATCGACGCGCTTGTCTGGTTGGGAACGAAAGGGCCATGATGAGTTCTGGATACGGAGAAATTACTAAGTGTAAGATGCACGTCTTGGTTGATTTCTCGACGGATGAGTCGGGGGGAGTCAAGGGGTTGATGTATGTCTTCTACGTTGGGGTCAATGTTGGATGATGACCGTCATCGTGTTTGCTTTGTCGGACAATGGCAATCTTGTTTGATTTGCGGTTGATCTGCAATCTCATATCAGTGGTTTGATAGTGAGATGTTGAGGTGTGTAGCGCTGCGCGATTACATGGGAGACATGATCGGGTTTGCATACGTTGTTGGATACCTATGAGATGTTCTGGCTGCATGACGTGTTTGAGTCAGGTGACTCTGTGGCGGTAATGCCAGATTGATTTTCGGTTATGTGGAACCTTGTCTGAGACAATGGTGTACCACCTGATGTTTCTCCTAGGTGAGAATAGTAGTTTTTGATGAAAAATCAGATAGAGGATGAAGGTTTGAGGGTTTGTTGAGATGCGTTCTTTGATGTTCAGGTGAGTAAGTGAGTTTCTCTCTGGAGTCGAGTGTTGTGTTGTTGCTCGTGGATCGGCATCATGACAGCTTCAGTGATGAAGATGTTAGCGTCGACATGGTGATGATGTGGTATCAAAGTCTGGTGTCGTCTGGTGATCGTCAGAACTTGAGTAAAGTTTGGGTGTGGAGTTTGTGACTTCTTGTAACCAATGCCGGAGTTTAACGTCCTGTGTTTGGACTTGTGGAGATAGTCCTTGGTGTGTATTGTGAGGTATGATTGAGCCAGTTTGTGGCAATGAGGAAGAGGGTGATAGTCTCTATGTTCGAGCATAGAGCATGTTTGAGATCAGGTACCATGGTGGATTGATCTTGTATGATGCGTTTTTCGCCGGAGTAGTTTGAGTTCGGCGAGAGTTCTGTGTTGGGGTTTGGCAGCATGAGTTGGATCTTGATCCACTGTTTATGGATGTTTCCCTAGATGACAGTAGTATCAATGAAACTTGCCCGTGCGAGCAGTCTGAATGGAGATTGAATCCTCTAATCGTGTTTTCCTTGTGTGCCGACAGGTTTGGGATTTCAATTGTTGGGGAATTTTTGCTGTTTGTAGTGTTGCTGGGTTTGCATCAGAGATTGTTGATAGTTATGGGACAGTGTTTGGCTTGAGTTGCAGTATTGTTGCAGTGTTGAATTTCGGGAACGAAATTCCTTGAAAGGGGGGAGAGTTGTGAGACCTTGACTCGTTTCATTTTTGGAAATGATTTAAGTGTTCACGGGAGTAAGGATTAAAGTTTGATCTTGCTTCTTGATTTAGATTTTAACCTAGCGATGACCGTTCGAACGGTTGGTGTGCGCTCGAGCGGGGTAGTGGCAGAGTGTTGGTATGTGTGGTGACCGCTCGAGCGGTTCTTGAGCGCTCGAGCGGTGGGGTGGCAAAGAAGTATGTTGCAGGGTTCTGCTCGAGCGGTGGTCGAGCGCTTGAGCGGTGGAGGCCTAGCTCGAGATTCTATAAAAGATGTGATTTTGACGCATGTTCGGGTTCAGAGATTTTGCAGAGTTGGTTCCGGGGGCTACGGGGAGTTACGGTGCGAATTTCAAAAATTAAAAAAAAAATATTTCGGAGACCTATAAATATCTGGAGTTAGATATTTTTAAAAGATATTTTCAAAACTTAACTCCTAAGTTTTCTCATTTTTCTCTTTGCCTTCTCTCTAACTTCTCAGGGGCCTGGGGTTGGATTTTCGACTATCAAACAGCAGATCCTTAGTATTGGCATCGTGGTCTACGCTTTTATCTGGACAGAAATTCATTCTGACGAAGTTCGTTTTTGCACGTGGATCAAGAAGTTGAGCTGTTAGCTCAACGAGGTAGGATTCTAGACTCTACTGCTGTTCAAGGGTACTACGTGAAATTATAAGTATTTTGACCGGTTAAAAATGCATGGACAACCGAATTATGTTTCGTTAAATCGGGTTTTGGTTTAAAAAGGCATTTGTGTTGATTTCGGTTAGAGGAAAACGGGTTTTGAAATGTTCCTTTCGAGGTTCTGTGGTAGTTTCGGGTTTTGGCATATCCGAGGGTGTTAAAAAGGTGTTTAGAGGCTTTAATTTGTGGTTGAGATGATGGTTAGTGGGTATTTGAGAGTTTGGGGGCTTAGAACACCAAGAACAGAATTTTTAGGGTTTTTCTCGGGTGGTAGCTCGGTCGAGCGCCCGACGTCTGCTTGAGCAGACTGGCTACGTAGGGCCATTTTGTTTCGATGTTATTTTCTTCATCCGAACTCGGAATTGGGTCGTTCTTGTACTCAAATCGAAGCCCCAGAAGTATTCTTTCCAATGGCACCTCTCTCACCGTAAAATTCGTTTCGTAGAAAAAGTTATGACCAAAATAGTGAAGGTATATCAAGATTTTCAAACCGTTTTTCATCCATTTTTGGCCAAATGCTTGGGAAAGGTTGTTTTTCATCTTATGTGGAACTTTTTATCAAATTTCTTGTTCCTTGGGAGTTTGTTTGTGCGTGTTTCACATGACCCGGCCGTCGGGACGTCATAGTGACAGTTGGCCAGTGATGCTACATTCAGTTGTATGTTTTTTCTCCGGTTGAAATACTTATATATCATGAGTTATGTTTAAACCTTGTTTCGGCTAAAAGCATATTTTTTTCTTTTCTTGGTTTATTGCATGATATTGAACTTATGGATGTTGGGTTTTCAAATGGTGTTCTTGAAAACGGTGGTTTTTGATAAAATCTCAACACTTTATGTTTTGGAGATTTGGAGCTAATCCTTGGGGTTGAGTCTCAAGTTTCGAAACGTTTTGTGAAAATGTGAAAAATATTTTTAAAATGTTTTGTTTGATCTCCATGGTTCAAGGATTGGATCTCTTGTTTATACATGTGTTATATAACTATTTTTTTAGAAAATTTTTTGGAAAGATTTTATTGATCTCCATGTTGATGGATGGATCTGTATATACATGTATAATGTATATTTGTGAAATGGTTCGATTTTGTTGAGAATAATTATCTAGATGTACTGGGATGACGTGTATGTGGCACGAGTTGCCCTCGGTGTAAGTTCGAAAACGTGCGCAGCGTAGGTGCTCTGTACTTTCGGGTTAGTCCTCATAAATTGAGTTGTTTTGGAGCTTTGTACCCTTGGGTTGTCGGCCAAAAATTAAGCATTCGTCTTGGTGGCTCCGTATAGAACTTGCATTTACCTAGCAGGCCTTAAGTGGTTTAGGACTATGGTAAAGGGGCAGGAATCTATAGTTGCTACCTTTGTCCCCTGGTGATGAATTCGGTACATAAGATTAAATCATCTTTTTCACGATGGTACATTTTGCAAGGGAACAATGTTTTGATTACTATTTTTCCTTAACTGTGGTTGATCATTTGCATTATTTGCAATACCTGGTTTGAAGGATGAAAACATGGATTTTATTAAATAAAATCGTTTTAGGAGACTTGTGTAGTCTGATGGGAAAAATTGGGATTTGTGAAAAATTGTTTTGGGTTCTGTGGTTGAGTTTAGCTCCCACTCTATATGATTGCATTTTGCATACTTTACAGCTTTATAGTATTTTCCTATTGGACCTCGGCTCACGGTGTGGAATCTTGCTGTAAAACCATTTCTAGGTGAACACGTGAAGTTGACCTAGATGCTTGAGACAATGGAGGACTCGTAGTAGTTTCCTATTTTGACATGTACTTTTACATGTGATGCCTGTTTCAGAAGGCGAGTTTTGTACGCCTTGAGGCGATATAATTATTCATGTATGAATTGCATGTTTATTGTTTATGAGAGCTGAACTATGGGGATATTTTATTCAAATGTTGTATATTTTTTAGTTGATGATTTTCCAACTGCAAATCTTATTTTCATAAACGATTTTTTGTGGGCTTTCGCGTGACCCTGGTAGTTGGGCCGTGACAGGTAGGGTTTTGGCATCGAGGCTCGTACTCTCTCGATACTTTGGCAGGATATCTCTCACCAAAATTTCGTCCTAAAAAATGTACCAAAGGTACGGTATTTATAGAATTCTTCAACCAATGAAATGCTAACACATTTTGGAACACGTCAAGCCATTTAGAGTTAGCGATCGTCGGGTTCATAGTAGGTGGTCGCCACAAAAATTAAATTTCCAAGGGTTTCTTTTAGCGGTTGCAACAATGAAGTTGGCGACCCCATGGTTCAAATGTGGCGATCGCTGCCTCGGCTAGAGTTTTCAAGAGTTTCTTGTGTAGGTCGCCACAATGAACATGGCGACCCAAAGGTCCAAAAATTAGCGGTTTAGGATAATACCATTAGCTTGAAGGTTTTGATAATTGGGTTTAAATATCGAGTTTGAATCATTTTTCGAGGATCGTTCAAAAATACAATTCCACTTGTTTTCATCATCAGATTCACTCGGATCAACCTAAGATTGGCGAGGTCAAAATGGAGTGTTTACATGAGATAAATGTAATTTACCCTAAAATAATTTATTTTGACAATTTGACTCGTTTATGTTATAAATAGAGTTTACCAAAAAAATTATATAAAAATACTCAAATTGATAGGATCAATAACTACATGGTCAGAATACGTTTATCGGAAAAAAATATATATACATATGATTTTGAAAGTAAATTGTATAATTCTTTTAGAATTAATGTTATCCAATTATATAATTGCCGACATATGTTCAATTTAATTTTATGCATGAATATTGTTTTCAACAAGTTTTATAATATGAACAGTCCAAATCATTAAAATAGATTTACGTTAAATACTATTATTAGAAGAAAATGAAAAAACCTGAATTTCTATGTATATTTTCGTGCTTCCTACATAAAGTCCAAATTAGACCATCAAACTATCTTTGTTCCAAACAAAGCGTGGAAGGTAAACAGACAATCGTAATCACGCTCCCACTTTGTATAATGAGTAAACGAGTTAGCCCACCAACCTCGCCACTTCCATTAATTGCCGCCTTATAACATTTGAAAGTAAATCATATTTAGATAATATTAGTATAGTCATACATTAATGAATAAGGATATAGTAATTATATTTTAATAATCATATTTAAGCACTATATAATGTGATATTTTATAGACGATGTTTAAAAATAAATATTATATATGACATAAACATCATATACGAAATTTTATATTTTGTGGTATTTAAATGTAATTGAACTGTATTAGATTTTTTTTTATAAACTTTAATAAGCTGTTTATTTGCTTGATTAAAAGAATGATTAGAATAGGAGACAGCGGTCCCCCAAATGTTTTTATTGTACATTAGTTTTTTACATAGCCAACGAAAATTCTACTTATAAGACCATTGAAAGAGGTATACGGTTTGTATGGACTTAATAAGGATAACTAATAGTATAGGTAATGTAATTGTAGAAAGCTAAAATTTTACAATATATTTTATTCAATTATTTATCAAATGCTAACTAAACATAGTTTAAATAATTTTATGTTATATAATTTAATCATATGCAAAAAATTTATCCAAATTATTTATTCCACTTTATTACTTGTTCATAATAAGTTTTTAATTATATAAATCCAATATTTTATCCTATCTCTTTATCATACTGTATAATTCATACATTCTATTTTCATCCATAATCTCGCTATTGATCCTATCTATTTATCCCAACGCATCAACAAATTATATCTTTAAATTTCATTTATATATAACTAGCTCTACCGTATTTAATCCATTCAAAACTAATTTGTAAAACAAACAAGCCCTCTAGATATTGGTAGGTAATGTTAGGGTCGCTAAAGAAGGCAGTGTAGGGTAGTCCCAATTGATATTTAGGCCTTCTTTGGTAATTTGGCATTAAGTTAGCTTTTTGTCACTTTAAGCTCAAAAAGTTAAAAATTCATATGGGAGAAGTATAGATGTATTCAAGTTAAAAGGAAAAAAAATTTACTTGAAGTTTATATAATTTTTAAAAATTTATTTTTAGATAATTTTATATTTAATATTGATCTTATTTGATAGATTTTGACGAGTACATTTTAAAAATATAATTTTTATAAAAAATAGATATAATAAAAGTCATGATATTTTTAAAAAAATATAAAAAAATTTATATAAAAAACAAAATGTTAAAAGGCTTTGAGTTGAAAAATGAGCTTTTTTCCATTAGACTTTAAACAAATAGACAAAAAATCTAATTTTAAGCCGACTTAAAACCGATTACCAAAGGTGGCCTTTGTTAATGTTTGGGTAGCAAAAATTGCATTAGAATAGCATGGATTCTCTACCATGGATTCTCTATACACCAAACGAGCATGGATTCTCTACCATGCTATTCTTTGTTCAAATTTTCAACCAATGGCCAAAAATTGCATTAGAATAGCATGGAGAGGATCTTAACTCATATCAAGCACAGAGATCAGAGATAAAAATAACTTACGTACTCCAAGGCTAGACGCAGAGATGTCAGTGGGTACTCCCTAAAAATAGTCCATGCATGTTTGGTTTAGGCATTTTTTGGAAGTTTTCTTTATTCATTTTTGCTAGACTTTTTTTAAAAAAAAGGTATTTTTATGGTTCAAATATTTTGCTCTTATGGTTTTTCATGACCATAGAAATCCAAAAGTATATTCGTTCTTGCTAAGTTTAAAAAAATTTAATGAAATAATACACTAAAAATCTATTTAGTGGTTTTTTGGTTTTTTTTTTTAAAGTTTTTGATCAAATATATATATTTTTTATTTTTTTAATTCTTGGTAACGAGATAAATTTAAAATGTATACTATTTTGAACAAATGTTAATATTTTTAATAGTAAAAATACAAATTAAAATCATATAAAACAGCTAAACCAAACTCAATCTTAATTGGTAATCTAATGAGAAGGTTGAAATGCTTAGAGAGCTGGGTGAGACATCTCATCTCATCTCATTTCACTTTCCCACACCAACCGGGCAAATGACTCTACTAGAGGTGCGACACTAAGCCTAACGGTGATAGATATGCCACCTTCCATTGATGTTGAAACGGCTTACACTGTATCACCATTTTCTTCTCTATGATCTCTCCTATTCTTCTTAACATATCTCTTCAATTTGTACTTCGCCAATTTTTGGACGAAACGTTATGTGCAATTCCATATATTTTCTATCAGATACACTTTTTCTCTGCTAGTACCTCTATATAAACACACTTAATACTATATCTCTCAATTCTCACCCTCTTATCTGATCCCTGTGTTTATATAGTTTTAATTCCTAGCTTTCATGGCTTCAATTCCATCTTCTTTCTCCTCACTGATAATTCTAGCCTTGCCACTGATTCTCATCTTCGTTTTGCCGTCTTGCTCAACATCGAGACGAGTTCTTGATCACCAGGGAACGAAAACCAGATTCAAAATCGTTCTCAAGCACGTCGATTCGGATGGAAACTTCACCAAATTGGAGCGTCTCCAGCGCGCCATGACGCGTGGGGGGCACAGGCTACAGAGGTTCAGTGCAATGGTTTTGGCAGCCGGAGATTCAGAAGTTAAATCCACCGTTTATCCCGGGAACGGCGAGTTCCTTATGAACTTATCGATTGGAACCCCGCCGAAACCTTTCTCCGCGATAGTGGATACCGGCAGCGATCTTATATGGACCCAATGCAAGCCTTGCCAGCAGTGTTTCGACTCACCCACGCCAGTATTTGATCCGAAGAAGTCGTCTTCTTTCTCCAAGCTTTCGTGCTCCAGCGATCTCTGTGATGCTCTGCCGGTGTCAAATTGCGGCCATGACGGCTGCGAGTATCTCTACACATACGGCGATTATTCATCCACCGAAGGTGTTTTGGCAACCGAAACCTTCACGTTTGACAAGGTCTCGGTACCAGAAATCGGGTTTGGTTGTGGGGAAGACAACGAGGGAAGTGGGTTCAACCAGGGCGGTGGACTGGTGGGGCTAGGCCAAGGGCCACTGTCGCTGGTGTCGCAGCTGGGGGTGCCCAAGTTCTCGTACTGCCTAACTTCCATTGATGACACCAAATCCAGCAAGCTTTTGTTGGGGTCTCTGGCGAGTGTCAAAAACACAGACGGCGCAATCAAAACCACCCCTTTAATTCAAAACCCATTACAACCAACTTTTTACTATATTTCTCTTGAAGGAATCACGGTTGGTGGCATCCGCTTGCCCATCAAGAAATCCACCTTTGCACTCAACGAAGATGGGACTGGTGGCCTTATCATAGATTCCGGCACAACAATCACGTATTTGGAAGAGAGTGCTTTCAAACTCGTCAAAAAGGAGTTCATCTTACAAGTAAAGCTCCCAGTGGACACCTCTGGCGCCACCGGTCTTGATCTTTGCTTTACATACGGCACCGTCAGTGTGGAGTTGCCGAATCTGGTGTTCCATTTTAAGGGTGCGGATTTGGAATTGCCGGTAGAAAACTACATTATTGCGGATAAGAGCATGGGGCTGCTGTGCTTGGCCATTGGGGGATCAAGTGGGTTGTCGATCTTCGGCAATATTCAGCAGCAGAACCTGCAGGTGGTGTATGACCTGGCCAAGGAGACCCTATCATTTGTACCAAAAAAGTGTGATCAGTGGTGATGTGAGCTCCTGTTATTGATCTTATTGTGATTCTGCGTGTGTAGTCGTGTGGTTTCATTGAATTTGTTTTGATTTCTTTTATATTTCAAAACAATCTGCATAAATAAACTCAAACATTTGCATGAACAGTAATAATCTATGCACAAACAACTAACCACATATCAATTACAAAAAATGCACATCAGCTATCTATATGCATGTGGAACCCAACCACTCCCCATGTAATGGATGATTTCTATGTAATTTATGATCGATTTTCTGTATACAAAATGGTTTTCTTTCACGAATTAGAAGAAAACCTGCTAGAATCACAAAGTTGATGAATTAATATGAAGCTAAAAAGTGTAAGTACGATATCAATGTCGATAATAATACCATTAGAGGTATGTTGATGATAAAATCTGTAAAAGCAAATAACTTGCAAGACTTTACCCTTGAGATTATGTGTCTATTTATAGAGTAAGACTATGTTTTTCAAAAAGAACCCCAATCATATTATATAATTATCATTATAAAAGAAGTCTCTCCTTAGTACGCATAAACATATCCGGATAGAATCTTGCATCTTAATGCCGGTAAACATGGCGAAACAGAGGCTTAGGCCTTGATGCATGTAAACATGGCTATATAAGGAGAAGCTTGGACCTTGAGGCATGTAAATATCGCTGAACATATGCATCTCTTTGGAGCGAAAGTGCAAGCTCGAAGTTATAATTTATATATGGAAAGATTTGATTGCTACTATAAGGGTGGGGGCCCATTTTTCGAGTAGTATTTACAGCCATGCATTACTACAAAAGTACTTTTTTCCTGAAGTTTTGTTTTTTTTTTTGCATTGACTTATTTGTCGATGCAAAAAATATATTTTTTGAAATGGCAGCTATGAGAAATTATCAATTCGAAAATTGACAAATTTAATAGTTTTGAAATTTAACAAATTGAGAAATTTCGGCACAAATAAATGAAAAATTGATTATTTATGACAGCACAATAGCGGTTGCAAAAACTTTAGTTGCAATAAGGTTTATTTGTGACGGCATGTTCGCTATCTCATAAACTTGTAATCAAAACTTCGTCATTTTATTGATTTGAAACTCAAAACGACATCATTTTAACTAGGCAGGAAATAGTTCCCCTTTCTCGATCAACATTCCAATCCAAAACCCTACTAGGTGCCTATTCCCTTTTCATGTCTCTCTCCCCACCTCTCTCTCTCTCTCCTATTGTATCACGTCGCCTTATGCTGCCGTCGCGATCACTGGCTAAGATTTCGACTTCATACAAAGAATAGATCAGATGTTACTAAGGCTGAAGAAAGAGAAATTGAGGCACTTCCACTTCTACTGGCACGACATAGTAGTCGGCGGCAATGCCTCTATCGTCACGGTGGTTCAAAGCTTTTGGAGATGATTGAGTTCGATTTCACTTTAGATCTGGAACTGGAAGAGTTGTCGAAGCACCCTAACAATAACATCGCCTGCGACACAACACCATCGACGCTGTTTGCCAATCCCTTTATATTATTGCATCTTTAGCCCCGCTGCTTTCCAACTTCGACACCGACACCGACAATCCAGGTACTTCTATCCTTTTTCGCCTCCTCCTCATCTCTCCTTGACTCTCCCATCTCTGTAGACATCGAAAAAGGAAAAATCTTACAGCTATCTATAGACACCCCAATTTGATCAAACCGTATCTTAGGCACCCGTCTCGAGCGTTCTCCAATGATGAAGATATACGAAACTATGCTAAAGGATACCTCCGAGCAATTATAATATCATGAACTCAACTCAAAACCCAAGAAAACACTCCATATCATTCTAAACATTCAGGCTGGGACCTTTGATCCTCGCGGCTGTCATTGTTTT
The DNA here is from genome assembly GCA_034768845.1 of Heliamphora exappendiculata. Lineage (NCBI taxonomy): Eukaryota > Viridiplantae > Streptophyta > Magnoliopsida > Ericales > Sarraceniaceae > Heliamphora > Heliamphora exappendiculata. The sequence continues at coordinate 14,389 of JAOTRH010477502.1, forward strand.
ATAATCTTAGAACAAGCCGCAACCTTCGGAGGTCCTTGCCACATTTTTATGATCTTACAGTAGGTCGTGTGCTCTACTCCTCACAATCGCGAGCATTTTATGATCGTACCATAGGCCACGTTCTTTGAAGGTCACGATCATCTTGATTTGTACATTTTGTTCGTGACCGCGACCCTCAAAGTTCACGGTTGCGTCCCTCTCGCCTTTTGGATAGGTGACAGCACTTCAGAGGACCTCGGTGCTACCCTAATACCCATAAATAGGTGCCATTTTTCAGGAGAAAGCAACAGTAATTTAGAGAGCCGATACATTGCGGAATTCCATACCTAATACACACCACGACATTATACTTATTCCTGAAACCGTACATGTCCCCAAGTTGAGTTTAAGGTGTTATTCGCTTTTAGAGGATTCTTGACGTATGGCCGGCTAGTCAATCACGATTCACTATTTTTGTGGAGACGCTCGTGGGTGGTTCCTCATTTCAAGTAACCATAAAGACATCTTAACATTTCTAAAACCCCATATTTCTTCTCTCTCAAAGGTCATTACGATTAGGGTTGCTATTTTTTTTTTATAGTTTTCTTTTGTTATTTACTTATCAACTCATGCTAAGCACGCATATTCCTTTTAGGTTATAGAATAGATGAAAATTCTAGTAGAATAAAAATATACGTGACTTTTTTGAAAACTAGCATGTTGATGATATTCTGTAAGACCTGTATATCATGTTTTCTGGATATTTGTATCCACTCACACACTGAACACTGAAAAATGTCTCCGTAATTTCTAAAACATGGTGGCCGCGTCTTTTTATTGTTATGGCTATGAACCTTTTTTCGTTTAATAGGAAGGTTGTTGTGTATATTTGTTACGGCCGTAAGATTTTTCTTCATCTTTTGTCATGGCCGCAACCTCTGGATGCAACGACCATGATTTTCAATTTATGTTTTGTCATTTTGTGAAAGTCTGCATGTCAAATGTGTTCTCTTGATTGTAAAACAATATGATTTCTTTATATTTGAGCTATTTCATACAATGTATCCTTCAAAAATGACTATGTTATTTCTAGATATCACGGCTACAATGTTTGGTTGCTACAGTCGTGACCTGTATTTAACCGTTTGTAGCAGTCGTGACCTCTAGTTGCTATGGCCATAGTAAAATGTTCTATGTTTATGACGGCCACAATCTCTTATTGGTACGACTATTATGTTTGTTTTGCATTTTATAATGGCCGCAACCTATGTTTGTCACGATCGTGAGCTTTCTGTTCATCTAGTAGTTGAAAGTCATATTCCAAAATCATTCTCTGTCTCTGTTTTGAACCTATGTGTGGCATGATAAACCCGAAAATGTATAGCATCCCCGGTAGAATTTTTTCTTTTCTTTTGATTGGATTTGTAGTTTCTTTTTGTATGTTTTACTTTGGTTTTATTTAAACAATTAATGCATCATGTTTAGATATAAAGACTATATTGCATGACCCATAGGATTCTTCCCTCTTTCTTAGATATGATTTTTATTTTCTTGTTTGTTTTTGTATGGACACACTAATATCTCGTTTTGTATATGTTACTTTTAAAAAATTTATAATAAGAACCAAAAAATAAAATCAAATCAAATAGAGATCAACCTAAATATTGGGTGAAAAGGGTGCCTAACGCTTTCTCCTTTTTTACCTTAGTCCCCGAACTCCCTTTCAATGGTAACACAAACCCGCAGCCTTTTTTTATTTTTCTTACTTTTTTTCAAAAATCGAGTTGCGACTTCATTTTTTACATGTTTGGATATCTTGATCTATTTTGTTATAAAACAAATCCTTCTTTTTATATAAAAAATTTGGATATTGGAACACAATCGCCGATCAAAAAGAAAAGCATCCCACCTTTTTCAAAACACCCGTAGTTTTTCTGGAGAAGTCGAGAGGAGTGAGCATCGCCTCGAACGTGGGGACATAGAAGGTGTTGGTAGTATCCCATCACTTTTTTACGAACGATGTGAGTTGGACGTGGTCATTGCTAGTCTCCTCCAACATGGAGATAAATCGACCGGATCCAACCCTGTTGACAATGTCCCAGCTCCTTTATGGGAGGATTGTATAACACTCTAGCACGTCAAAGGAACCCTCAAAACCATGAATGTGAATATCACCCAAAAACAATCAACAAAAAACAAAACACGAATCAGCCAGCAAAATCAATGATAATAATAACATGATAATTCAAAATGATCTATAAACTGAAACATGCAATGCTACAATCGAAACAAGAATACAAGCATCCAATCCAAAGTTTTCAAAATTATGAGTTCAACTATTCCTCTCAAATGTCCCTCACAAACGTGCAAACACAACTCGAATTTAATATAACCCACACACCAAACAAAACTCTTTTTATTGAAGGAAGCCTCCTTTTCACATACCCCACCACTGCATTTTCAACATATGCAACGTAGTGACTAACCTACTTCACTTGACATTTTGAATCCGACAAATCCCACACAAGATAGTTTAAACATTCAAAAAACCCACTTTGTCAACACCCCTTTACATTCCAAACATTAATTCAAAAATAATTTGTTCAAGCTATTCAAAAAAGAATAAAAGCCCCAACATTAACCAATACGTTGTTTTTCCCAAAAATCCAGAATTTTGAAATACGATATACCCCCAAGTGATTGGACATTCACAAAATAAAAAAGAAAGTTCAACTTTTTTTCCTGCCGAACACAACATCAACCCAAGGTATTCAAGCCTAGCACGATCAAGTTTTCCACACTCCCTCTCATGTATTCGTCAAATATTCTACCTATCTCAAGCATCCAATAAGCTCTATACATAATAATGACCCGCACCAATCCATTTAATCAAAACCCAATAAATCAACAAAGACATTCAATACTCCTACACACTTTCTAACAACCAAATACTAAGCCCATCGTTCATAGATACCCCTTTGGAGCATCAATCAACCAGTCATTTTCTATCTAATCCAATTCAAATTAATGAGAATCCAAGATAATTGAACTGTTACAATTCACTAAAAATCCCAAACATTTAAAATTTGGCAAAATCCCCAGAATTCAAGACAACAAGCATAATTCTACGAAATTCAACTAAAACTCAAATTCATATTTCCAAAGGCAAACTAGCAACCTTAACAATATTCAAGACCACAAAACTTAATAGTTTTAAGTTAATTGTTTGAATTTAACTCACAAGTAAGCAGAATTTCAAAATCGAAGATTCTCACATGTGATGTTTTAATTATTGCAATCTATGCGTGCAGAAAGAGAAGAAATAAAATAGAGTTGGCATACCGTGATGTTCGTAACCAAGAGATGCTTCTTTTGCCCACGAAGAAGGAACTCGTGCTGGTCTACAATCTTCGGAACAACCCTCTTCATCGCTGGCTTATCGAATTGATGTCAAAGAGGAGTGTAGATGATTGGGTCAAAGTGTTCCAGTATGCCCGCCGATGCTCCCCTCTGCAGTAAGAATGCATTCGCGCCACCTCTACCGGCACCGCTGCCTTCACCAACTACAACGATACCTCCTCCGTCGCTGCCACCAACACCACCACTGCTCGTACCCTTACCACTAGCACCGCCACCACCCAATGTGTTGCCACCGTCTATACCACTTACACCGTTGTCACCCACACCACAGTCAACCACCATCGCGTAAATGAATGGGAGCAAAATCAACGTATACATGATTCTAAGAGTTGAGAAGAACAAGGAAGGAAAGAGAGAGAACCAAAAAAGCCAAGGGAGGCGAGAAAGAAAGAGAAGCAAGAGAGAAAATCGAGGGAGAAGGGAAGATGTTCATGCGAATATTTCCTTTCAAGACACCAGAGCCGGTTAAGGTTACAGTGACTTTATGGCCACGAGGTCCGTACTAATTAATGTCGCTAGAAAAGCTGCAGGCATTTTGAAAAAAGTGGGCCGCTTTCATTTTTGGATGGCGATCGTATTTGGATATCTTTTTTTTTTATAAAATGAAGAATTTCTTTTATAACAAAATAGTTCAAGATATTTAAACATGTGAAAATGGAGTCACCACTTCATTTTTTAGAATAACTAAAAAAAATAAAAATAAGCTAGGGGTTTGTGTTACCATGGAAAGGGGGTTTGGGGGTTAAGGTAAAAAAGGAGAAGGTGTTAGGCACTCCTTTCGTACAATCATTAGGTTGACCTCCACTTTATCATTTTTTATTCTTGTTATAAATTTTTCAAAAGTAACATATACAAAACGGGAGATTATAGAGGTCCACACAAAAGCTAACAAGAAAATAAGAATCCTATCCAAGCAAGAGGGAAGGATCCTATGGGTCATATAATATAGTCTTTGTATCCCAACATGCTATATTTATTGTTTGAACAAAACTAAAGTAAAAACATGCAAAAAGAAATTGAAAATCCTATCAATAGAAAGGCAAAAATTCTACAGGGGATGTTGTACAGTTTTTGGTCTATCATGCTACACATAGGTTCAAAATAGAGAAAGAATGATTCTTAAACATGACTTTCACTACTGAATGAACAAAAAGCTCACGGCCATGACAAACAAAGATTACAACTATTATAAAATAAAAAAACAAACAACACAGTTGTAGCAATGAGAGGTTGCGGTCGTCATAAACATAGACTATTTTACTGCAGTCATGGCAACTAGAGGTTGCGGCAGCTACAAATGGGTAAATATAGGTCACGACCGTGGCAACCAAACATTGCGGCCGTAAAAATAATAGAGTAGTTTTTGAAGGATACTGTGTATGAAATAACACAAATATAGAGAAGGCATATTGTTTTACATTCAACAGAGCACATTTGACATGTTGACTTTGACAAAACTACAAAACAAAAATTTAAAATCACGGTCGTGGCATGCAACTAGAGGTTGTGGCCATGACAAAAAATGAAGAAAAATTTCGTGACTACAACAAATATGCATAGCGGCCGTCCTATTAAATGAAAAAAGGTTCACAATCATGACAACAAAAAGTCATGGCCGCCATATTTTAAAAATTACGAAGACATTTTTTAGTGTTTAGTGTGTGAGTGAATACAAATATACAGAAAACATGATATATGGGTCTTACAGAATATTATCAATATGTTGTTTTTCACAAAAGTCACATATTTTTATTCTATTAGAATTTTCATATATTCTATAACCTAAAAAGAATAAGTATGCTTAGCATGAGTTGACAAGTAAATAATAGAAACAATTAAAATAAATAAATTGCAACCCTAACCGTAATGACCCCTGAGAGAGAATAAATATGGAGTTTTAAAAATGTTACGTTATCCTTGTGGTTACCTAAAATGAGCAACAGCTCGTGAGCAACTCCTCAAACACCGTGAATTGGGCTCGACTAGGTGGCCAAACATCGGGAATCCTCCAAACGCGTATAACACCTCAAACTCAACTCGGGGACGTGTATGGTCTTGAGAATGGATATAATGCCAGGGTGTGTATCAGGTATGGAATTTGGCAGTATCATCTCTCAGAATTGTTGTTGTTTTCTCTTAAAAACAGTGCTTATTTATAGGCATTATGGCAGCACCAAAGTCCTCTGAAATGCTGCCACTTGTCCAAAAGGTGAGAAGGACGCGGCAGTGAACTTTGAGAGTCGAAACCGCGAATAAAATGTACAAACCAAGACGGCTATGACCTTTAAAGGTCGCAGTGACGCCTTGTCCTCCGGACATATCGGGACATATATAAGTATAGATAAGGAGAATATTCTAACTATTCATTCATATTTACATATTATAAATATTACATCATTAAGAGTTCTGAATTGTTCATAAGTACATAACGATTACAATTTTATCAAAAAATTTAACAAAAATTATAATACGCCACTAGAAACTAAACAAAAAAAGTAAAAGATAAAAACTCAATTCTTCAGTTAGCATGGCCGGGGTCCGCTGGCTCCTGCCACTAACTTTGTTATTCAATTTTGTCTTCTTCTTTTGGAGGTGACTTTCACAAGGAACTCATCACACTCACCTGTGGCACGAATTTCATGAGCCAAGGCGCAGAAGTAAATTTTTTAAACCTTCTAATAAACTCACTATAAAATATCCTATAATACATATCGTATAACACCCAATGCAATTTAAGGTCATGGAGACAGACAAATTTAACATTTACAGCAGGGTAGCATGTACATAAATTAATGTGCTAGTGCATGATGTAAATGGATGCAATGTAGATGCCCACCCTGATTATAAATTAACTAATCAAATTTTGAGTAGCATCTTTACGTTCTCGTACGTTAGGCTCCCGTACACTAACGTTCCCGATCACGACGGCGTGTAGTTGACGTTCGGCTCAAGACGTGGCACAGCTCAAGACATAACACGGCTCAGGACGTATATGACCCAAGGTCGATCATATCCAACACGACAATCAGAATTGCACCATTACGTTCCCGTACATTAAGTTTTCGTTCATCAGCGTTCTTGATCACAACGGCGTATAGTGGCTGTTCAGCTCAAAATGTGATACGGCTCAGGACGTAACACGACTCAGGACGTACATGGCCCAAAGTTTACATATCAATATGATAACCCGAATGGTACCACTACGTTCCCGTATGTTAGGTTTCCATTCATCAGCGTTCCCGATTATAGCGGCGTATAGCTGCTGTTCGGCTCAAGACGTGATACGACTCAGGTCGTAACACGGCTAAGGACGCATATGGCCCAATGTCAAGACCACTTCTATAACCTAACCATAATTCAAGGAGCGACGGAAACTAAATTCCCATAAATAAGACCAATGAATGAAATAACCAAAAACTAATGTACGGGATGCAACCTACAAGATGCCCCAAGTGCAATGCAACGATACTTATGGTACAACAACTCCTATCTTGAAGTACAACTTAACAATAGCATGGTATGAAACTAAACATGGCATAACACACAAACCAACATAGCGTAAAGTACAAAATTTTAAAGCATAAGGTACACCTCACCAAAGCATAAAGTATAAGCATACGAGGCATAAGCTATAATTTATGTGATATGGATCCAACCTATCGGCGTGATTTTTAATCATCAAATTATTAATTTCATACACCAATCATTACATAAATCTTTTAAGGTTCATATATTCAAGTTCCATAAGGTGGCACACTACTCAAACACTTAGTCAAATTTATCTAATTGTTCAAGTGCTAATTTCAAAGTTATAACAGTATTTTGAAGTACCTAGACATGAATTTAATTTTTAATTTTTGAACACCAATTAGATAAAAATATTTCTTACAATTTTTATGTTTAACACTAAGGTCAAATCTAAAGATAAATGGGTCATTTATTTTATTTAAGTGAAAATCATTCAGCACCTTATAGAGAAAAGTGCAGAATTTGGGTTTCTATTGGGCATGATTTTGGGGCATCAATTCAAGGGTTATAGGTCTAATATTTGGTCAGGTTTTAGTTTAAGGTATCCTCTACAAGTTTTATATTTTGTGCTAGGACAAATTTTTTGGAATAAATAGGTGTTTGTGGCCAATTTATAAAAATAGTTCAGTCAGCCTAAAAAAGGTCTGCAGAATATATTTTTAACAAAGAATGCTCAAAACCTTTAGGGTACCATCTGAGTGTATTTTGGGATGATTTGTGCTTAGTTTCTAGTTTAATATGTCAGTTACATTTTTCATATTTACCACTTTTGGATTTAGCTTCTAAAAACATAGGGCTTTGGTCTCACAAAAGGTGTGATAGAGAGCTCTGTTAGTCACTGAATCTCAACAGTGACTTTGGGAAGGATTTGGACCTATCAAGACTTTATATTTTTTGCTCATTTTTGGTTGAAAATAAGATAAATATGTCATCTACAAGTTTTATATTTTTACCCAAGTTCGGTTCTCACTCTAACTTATGATTTTTAGGTCTGTAACTCAGAGTGGTCAAGATCTGACACTTTTTTGACACAATAACTTATCTGAAGTTCTACCCAACGAAAACACTTTAAACCAATTTGGTATGAAAGAGAACTTAAAAATATAGGTCTGGACACACAAATCACTTTAAGATCATTGTTCTACAATTAGTTATGATGGTTTAAAGTTCGTGGCAGAAAGTTCGCATGCCCAGAAAATCAAATTACTTAATTAGCGTTTTAATAGCATAGCTCATGTGGCATCCATTTTTGATATGTTTTCTTTACATGCATGTCATAAACTCATACAAACCAAAACTTTAGAATATATTTAAGCCATAAAACTCAAAAATATACACATGCAAGCACATATAAGGTTTGTCCATACACAAACAGTCCATAAACTACTCCTACGACGCCTTTTTGAGTTATTTTTTGTCTCCTTTTCTTATGGTTGATTATAGAGATGAAGTGATGGTTATTTTATGAGAGAATATTAGAAAATTTTAGAAAATTTACTTACCTCTTTTAAAGCTTAAAAATTTGAAAAAGAATATAACTTAGCTTTGTAGCTTGCTCCTTAATCCTTTCTTTCTTCTTGTTTCTTCATTCTCTCTTCTTCTCTCCTTCTTCTTTAAAAACACAGGAATTTTTGGTGGTTCTCTCCCTCACACTCTCAGCCAAATTTCATGAAAGAGAATGGGTGTTTGGGTGTATTTTTATAATAAAATTATAATGGAGAATAATTGTTGCAAGTAAATAAATTTTTGAATTCTTTAAATCTTCATTAGTTGCATGGGAAGTGGGGGTTATTTGAGAGAGATATATTTCAGATTTTTGCAGAGGGTAAGTCTGCTAGGGCAGGTTTGGGTGGCTCCAAATCTGATTTTTCATTTAATTTGGGTTTAAATTGAGTTTTGGTACTATTTTGTGAAAGAAAATGTATAAAATATTAATTTTATGTATCTTTTTGGTATCTAAACCTACTAAAATTTATTATATTAATATGTTTATAATTAATTTATTCTTCCCATGATTTATCATAATTTTGATAGTAATTAATTAAATAGGAGTAAGCTTTTAAGCAAAATTAAGTTAGTTTGACTAGAATTGACTTTTTGACTTATTTATTGCATAGAGATTTTAAATAATTATTTGTTTACTTTTGTTGACCCATATTATTATATTATTATGTATATTACTTGTCTAAAATATCTTGAATCATAATAATACTTAATTTATACAATTGTATATCATTTTTTAGCTTAAAAATTGCAAAAAATTATTTTTTAGGCACAAACTCCAATGTGGCCTGCCACTAAGGGAATTTTTGTTATTTTTTGATATTATTTTATCTTTTGTTATTTAATTGTATTTAAATATCTGATTTATGATGTCTATGTGTTAAATTTTAAATTTTTAAGATTTTTTACTATATTAAAGGCAAACTAATTATTTTATCCTAATTATAAATTTTTTTTATTTTTAATCTTATATTTCATGTTATTTACTTAATTTAGGATGTTAAGAGTCTTCTATGAGCATTAGGGCTTTACCTTTGAATATCTGATCTTTCTGGGATTTTCGGGTCGAATTAGAATTTCAGATTGAGTTAGTGTTTCTATCGTTCTAGCGACCTATAATCTTATCAACTATCCATTGCTAAAGTTAGGGTTTGGGTTGAATTGCTAACATGGGTTGTTACAATTTACATGGTTACTACTAGGACCCGGACTGGGGTGTTACACGCGGCTTGTAAGATGTTATAGGATCATAAAAAGGACGCGGTCGGGATCTCCAAGGATCGTGGTATAGGACCATAAAAAAATGGCGACCTTGATGATGAAAGGTCGCGACCTAAATGTTTAGAAAGACATGGGTGTTTTCCTAGGTTTTGAGTTGAGTTCATGATATTATAATTGCTCGGAGATATCCTTTGGCATATATTTGCATATCTTCATCAATGGAGAACGCTTGGGACGGTGCTTAGGTTACGACTTGGTCAAATTTAGTTGTCTACAGATAGCTGCAAGATTTGCCCTTTTTGATGTCCGGAGAGATGGGGAATCAAGGAGAGATGAAAAGGGGGCAGAAGAGGACAAGAAGAGTATATGGATTATTGGTGTCGAAGTTGGAAAGTAATGGGGCTAAATATGCAATAACATAGAGGGACTGGCGAACGACGTCGACGATGTTGTGATGCTGGCGATGTTGCTATATATTAGGGTGCTTCGACAGCTCTCTCAGTTCTAGATCTGAAGTAAAATCGAACTCAATCGTTTTCAAAAGCTTTGAACCACCATGACAAAAAAGGCATTGTCGCCAGCTACTTTGTCATGCCAGTAGAAGTACTAGAAATTCCTCAATATCTCTTTCTGGATCCTTATAACCTTCGATCTATTATTTTTATGAAGTCAAAATCTTCGTTAGTGATTGCGATGGCGATAGAAGGCGGTGTGATACAATTGGAGAGAGAGAGAGAGAGAGAGAAGAGAGAGAGAAAGAGGAATAGGCACCCAGTAGGGTTTTGGACTAGAATGTTGATTGGGAAGGGGGAACTTTTGCCCGCCTAGTTACAACGATGTCGTTTTGAGTTCCAGATCAATAAAACGTTGTAGTTTTGATTACAATTTTTTGAGATGGCGAACATCACGTTGCAATTGAACCTTTTTTGTGACTAAAGCTTTTTCGACTGCTATTGTGCCGTCATAAGTAATTAATTTTCATTTTTTACGTCGGCCACAATTGTTGTCTCAAAAAATATATTTTTTGCGTTGGCAAATGAGCCAACACAAAAACAGAACTCGAGGCAAAAAATAGGTTTTCTAGTAATGCATGACCGTATATATGACTCCAAAAATGGGGGCCCGCCCTTATAGTAGCAATCAAATCTTTCGAAATATAAATTATAAAATAGAGGCCTCGCCCTTATGGTATGATTATCCACATTGATATCGTACGTACACTTAGCTTCATATCAATCCATTAACTTTGTGATTCTAGCATGATATCTTCTAATTAATTTGTGTAAGAAAACCATTTTATATACAGAAAATCAATCATAAATCAATAATTCTAAAATTCCCAGAAGCTTAAGTGGTATCCACCTCATTATGAGGGTCCTCTTTCAAAACTATTCAATGCTAATACTTTCTCTATTGCATATTTAACTTTACTCTCTCTCTCTCTCCTCTTTCTCTCACTACATAACCAAATTATCTCACCTATATTTTTACTTTTTCTTTCTAATTAATATTATATTATTTTTTGAAATTTTAAATATTAAATTTATACTGCTTTCAAATTATCTTATTACAAATAATGAGATTAAAAATTTTAACTAAATAATTACAATATTATGTTAGATGTATATTTATGGGGGTGTTAAGGCAAGTTTTTGTTACTAGTTTTTAGTTTTATATTACTGATTTTAGTTATAAATTATAATTTTTTTTAAATACTCACAATTTACTAATTTTTTTATTCTATTTTAGTTAAAAGTTACAATCTTTACAAAATACTTACAACTTCTGCTACAAGTTACAATTTATAAGTTACTAGAAGTAGCATTTCCAAACACTCCTTATATTATTCTAAATTATTTATTGTTGAATAATAATTTTGT